>JAMQGT020012525.1:0-249268 GCA_024447675.2 Pterophyllum scalare | reverse complement strand
ATGTTCTCTGATCAAAGTCAATTTTGCATTTCCTTTGGAGATCAAGGTCCCAGAGTCTGGAGGAAGAGAGGAGAGGCACAGCATCCACACTGCTTGAGGTCCGGTGTAAAGTTTCCACAGTCAGTGACGGTTTGGGGTGCCATGTCATCTGCTGGTGTTGGTCCACTGTGTTTTCTGAGGTCCAAGGTTAACGCAGCCATCTACCAGGAAGTTTTAGAGCACTTCATGCTTCCTGCTGCTGACCAACTTTATGGAGATGCAGATTTCATTTTCCAGCAGGACTTGTTACCTGCACACAGTGCCAAAGCTTACCAGTAACTGCTTTAAGGACCATGGTATCCCTGTTCTTAATTGGCCAGCAAACTCGCCTGACCTTAACCCCATAGAAAATCTATGGACTATTGTGGAGAGGAAGATGCAATACGCCAGACCCAACAATTCAGAAGAGCTGAAGGCCACTATCAGAGCAACCTGGGCTCTCATAACACCTGAGCAGTGCCACAGACTGATGGACTCCATGCCATGCCGCACTGCTGCAGTAATCCAGGCAAAAGGATCCCCAACTAAGTACTGAGTGCTGTACATGCTCATACTTTTCATGTTCATACTTTTCCGTATTTCTAAAAATCCTTTTTTATTATTGGTCTTAAGTAATATTCTAATTTTCTGAGATACTGAATTTGGGGTTTTCATTGGTTGTCAGTTACAATCATCAAAATTAAAAGAAATAAACATTTGAAATATATCAGTCTGTGTTTAATGAATGAATTTAATATACAAGTTTCCCTTTTTGAATGGAATTACTGAAATAAATCAACTTTTTAATGATATTCAAATTTTATGACCAGCACCTGTATAACAGCAGCTAGCTGCTCAGTGTCAGAAATATGAAGCTAAAGTCTGCTGTTATCCCATTCCTGCCCTCAGAGAGCCTATCAAGACCAACCTAGCCAAGAAATGTTACATCAGACACTACGCCTTTTGTTCCTTTTGCACATTAACCAGTCTATATCATCTCTAAGCATCACGAAGTACAGATGATGGATACATATGTAGGATTTCCTTTTGTTGTATTTGTTATTGTTCCCTCCGTCCCTCCATATGCTGGGAAAGCATATAATGATGCAAAGCACTCAGTAACTCGTCTCAGATGCATTAAAACTAAAATAACAAGTCTGTTTTTAAAATGTGAAATTAGAGCTGGTCACATAAAATAAAATAGTCACATCGAATACAGATTTGTTTCTGCTGCTGTGACTGGTCATCAGCGTTTTAGCGTTTACACTCTAAACTTGAAGACTTGGGTCGGTCATTTTTGTTACTAAGTCTGTAAGCTGGGAGACGGCTCCTTCAGAAACTGTGAATCAATAATGATCTAACCTTGCCTGGAGGAGGTCAGTGAAAACTCTGAGTTGGAGAGATCCTCATCCAAAGAGACAAGGGAATGATTCAAACCCTCTGCTTCATTTAATACGAGGGTGATTACTGACACATTTTCTCAGTTTGACCCCGTTCCCTCCATCACGCTAATGGAGCAGGTCGCTGTCACCAACATCCCCCCCACCTCCACAAAACAACAGTGTGAGTCACCACTAGTGATTAACTGATTTTCCACTTTTAATTAGAGCTTCTTTTTTTTCTTTTTCTTTCTTTTTTTGTGTGCCACTGAGCACTTGTTCTCTTGCCAATAATTGGTTAACAGCGGTAAAGCTCGACTGGTCTTTGAACATGAACAACATGGAGTTATTGACAGAATGAATGACAAAATTGACACTGACAGGAAAATTAGTAAATTAATGTTCTACTCAAGATTTTCAGTGCTGGCTCTGTAGCGCCATTAGTCAAACAAAGTTTCCATCGACACATAGATTGACATTGAGTAGAGGAAATGTTCCCTCAACGGCGACAGTAATAAATGTGAGCTCACTGAAGCACAGTGTTATTCAGCTCCACTGCCTGGTTGTTTTATAAAAGGCATCTGTTTTTATTTATGCTCTGACATTATAGAGATTTAAAATGGGATGAAGCGAGTGCTTAAAAATCCAAACCGTCATCTCCATAATCTCCAGCTCAGTAGGCTCCACTGGACTGAGAGAATGAAAATTACAGCCTGTCAGGCATCAGTGACATAGAGGAATGTGAAAATAGTGGACTTTTAACACCCATCCTTTCATCTTACATACCCACAAAAACATTATTGATGGTCCATTTACCATTATGGCGAGCAAGGTCACTCCCCCTTAGTTACATCTACTAGGAAACTGAACCTACATTTTCTTAGATGAGGATGAAACCGCATGCTAATTAGGTGAAAGTTTTATCATGCCTTAATGTAAGCGTAGTAAAAGGCAGGTGTGCATGCTTCAGAGCTGTATGTCAAAGAGCTTCCTCTTTATTTCAGGTTAGCGAGCATGATGAAGCTGGGGTCTGCACTCCATGCTGCTTCTGAAAGTCACAGAATTGAGGACATGGAAGCACCTTGTTACGTTCATATTCTGTATTTTACCATTACAAAAATGTGATATCAAGGTTCTAGAAACCACAGTTACAGTACTTTTATTTATATATATATATATATATATATATATATATGTATATATAAAGATATGTTTCAGTAGATGCCAGCTTTGCATGTACTACCGAAGAGAGCACGTGCAGGCTTTGCTTGATTCAAGTGGTAACACTACTCCACCTGAGCTGCACTCAGCATGACTGTGACGTGAACAACTAAATGATCAACTAAGTCTAGTTTTGGCAGCAATAACAATGATCACTGTTAGAATAGCGTTCATTTTATCATGAATACTTCAAATCAAGATGTATCCACATATGTGCATGGATGCATAATCGAACGGTGCGCGTGGCCAATTAAATACTGAATGCAGAGATGATGCCATTTGTTCCTTTCCCTTTTTACATTGTTTTTGGTATGTTTGCTATCAAAAATGCAGCAAAGCTGCCCGTTTGATTCATGTCAAATTTGCACCAAAGCTGGCCGGTGACCCCTCGATCACCTGATTCAATTTTTGGGTCCAAACGATATGGTTGAATTAAAATGACCAGTAGCAGGGCGCAGCCTCGATGACTCTCTGCTTTAACTTGTGTCAAAAGTGCGGACTTCAAACTACGTACCAGTTTTTAAATTGTATTGATTGACCAAGTAAAATCAGAATTCTCATCAATAATTTACACCATGCTTTTTCCTGTATATTGTCCTCGTGGTGAAGTAGGAAATGGTACACCACCACCCCCCCTTCACACACACAAACACAAAATTGGTGGAAAAACGCACATCATCAACCAATCAAAAAAATTATAGGGCAACATGTGGCCTTTGGCTGCTGAGGAGCAGATGAAAGTTGTGAGAGCGCGATACTGATGGTGAGTTTTGACATTTGAGAGATTTTTAGTGTGTTTGGAGTGTGTAAGTGTTTTTGTGTAGTGTGTACAGTAGTGTAGTGTGTTCAGTATGTTATGTAGTCATGGACGAGGCAGGTTCAATGTAAACGCTGTCCCCAGGTGTACAACAGGAGGACACACCTGGAAGTGTCAGGCCTGTGACAAATTTATAATAATTTATTTATAAATCTAAATTTATTCGTAAGCTTTTGAAAATTACAACAGCTTGAAGTTATAAAAACAGGTAATTAAACATATTTGTGGTTTTCACTGTGAGGTTGTGCTGAAAAAAATGATGCCAAACAATTTAAACAGTTTTTAAGGTAAAATGAAAAATGGGCCAGTTATTCCCAAGAAAAATCACATCTCCCTCAAAAGCTGCTGGATTCTTCTGATATTTGATGCTGTGGAGGACCAAGAACTGGTGCCAAACTGAACACAATCTGGATCTGATCCACATTCTGGATTTGCAGGCTACTTGACTTTAGCATGGAAAACTCCATTTAATGCACTTTGTTTTTGGCCATATCTCAGCTGAAGACACACAGTCCTCATTTGTTGCGGTAAGAAAGAATATTACTAGTGCCTATAAATGTGTAACATTTGATCAGGATGTGATCCGGATACGTGAAAATATGACAACTTTTGACTCCATCAATCCGATCACTCAGTTCCGCTGTCGTCACCCATCTGAAAAAATCACACATTTTCTCATAAGAAATAAAGCTCTTACCAAAAAAAAATGGAAATGACCATAAAATGAAAGTTATTTTACTTAAACTTTTAAAACTTTGGACAATTATGGGCACGAACAACAGGAGCATTTTTGAACTGTGAAGGAAAAGTCATCCCCATCTACTTTTGGGCGTGCAGATGCAGACTGAAGCACACTGAGTGTATGATGTGACCAAGCCTCAGACTGTATTTTGTAAAGCACCTTGTTCTTTGTCGAGCTCCTGTAATGTCCACGTTACATCCTGCAGATATGTCAGAAGCACATTGTGTGCGTCCCTTCTTTCGCCCACTTACTCAAACTGTCAAAGCGTTGAACTGAAAGCCGGGATGTCAACATGCTCATAAAAATAACCACGTATTATCACCCACTGCGAGGAACGCGGTAACAGCCTATTTCAAGGCTATTTTTATTTGACCGCCGTGACACAAGCATCTGCAGTTCCTTTTCAGTTACCACGTATGCCAGGTTATCATAAAGGCTTATTTTGGATGTTGACATGGATCTAATTTCAGATGTGTTTATGACCTCAGTGGCTTGTTGCCTGGAAGTGCTGAAGTCCGGATTGACAGCTACTTTGTGGGGTTGTAATGTAAATCCTGCAGTCAGTTAGCAGCTGTGACGCTGCTACCATGTCTTTGTCGGGGCTGATTGGTTTAAGTGAACAATTTATGCCTTCAAGAGCAGTTCACCTGCCATTCTGCTTTTTAACAAATCACAAATAGAACATATTAGAAGGGGATAAAGCCTACCATACACGACTGATTAAAAGTTACTGTCAACTTTAAATGAGTAAAGTCAGTCTTATCTGTTAGTTTATTAATGGCCTTCACAGCTTCAATTGTATTGATTTGATTTTCCTTCATTTAACATCAAAAAAGAGGAAAACCTATTTAATAAAGCATTAGAATCAAACTAAAGTATTTCTGTTTGTGTACTACAGCGCTCTTTGGTTGTGATTGTAGTGTAACCTTCTGAGACTCCTCAGGTATGAACTGGAAAGGCACTCAGCCCATACTTTTTGTATATAATTTACGAACACTCACACATCCCTTTATTATGCACATCTGTTCAGCTGCTCATTAACACAAATGTCCAATCAACAAGTCACATGGCAGCAACTCGGCGCATGTAGGCGTGCAGACGTGGTCAAGAGGACCTGCCGAGGTTCAGAGCAAGGATCAGAACGAGGGAGATTTAAGTGACTTTGAATGTGGTGCAGTTGTTGGTTCCTCGTGGGCTGGCCCGAGTATTTCAGAAACTGCTGATCTACTGCAGTTTTCCCAGTAATCCTGTGCATTACCCTGCCGTGTCATGCAGATCAAATCATTCCAAAGTGGTATCTTGAATATGACGATGAGCTCACCATATAGATCTCAATCCAGCAGAGACCCTTGGGGATATGGCAGAATGGGAGATTCTCACTCCGGCTCTGCAGCCAACAAATCTACAGAAACTGAGTCATACCATCGTGTCAATAATGTTATACGGTCTGATTTTTATTTATTTTTTCATCAGATCCTTAATTTTCTCACAAAGGTTAATGAGAAAAGTAAAAAGAAATGTTTCCAGTGCCTGTTAATGTAGACAAGAAGCTCTCTAAGGAAGGGTCTGAAGCTCTAAGGTTTTTCCCTTGAAATGGTAACATCAACACTATATATTATAAAATTCACAGGGAGCATTTTAGGAAAAAATATTAGGCATGTTATGGTTTATTGCGGCGTATTGTTTGTTCTGTGTTTACAGTTTGTTTTTTTATTTACCTTTTTAAAATTAGATTAGCAAAGGCCCAACACTATGGATGCAGTGGGTACCTGGGTCGTGTCCCAGCACAAACAACTACACTAAGAGCACCCTGACCCAGTGAAAATGTTAAATTAACTTTTTATTTTTCCATGAAGCCGTAAAATCATTTACATTTAAATATAATATGTCCTAGTTTGGATAATGCTGCTGAGGTTTGGTCTCACGCTGATAATAAATCTAATTACTGCAGTAGAATTAGTTAAGAAGTAGAACTGATGAATTAGCTGCCACCAAAAACCTACAGATATTGTCCAGAACAGCAGCAAATATGCGCAGGTGTCTTTGTTACCTTACAGGACCTGGTCTGAGCCAGACTTTACCTGCATTGTTATGATGCAGTGCTGCATCGGTGAGCTAGATTTAGCTGATAGCTGCTGGGATGGATGGACTGAAAGGCCTGAAGGCGACGTGATATCTGGGTGGGAAATTACTTGAGCTTAATGAAGTACATAAGTCATTCCTCACATGCTGCCCACTATATGGCGCACACTCTCTCAATCTGTAAGGACAGTTTAGAGGGCACTACACATACTTGTAGAGGGTAATAGTTCATTTTCTTTGCAAGCCCTTCCATTTGAGACCTCGTTTCAGCGTGACCCAGTTTGTGGAAGGAAAATTATGACTCAATCACTGGATTTAATAGCTGTCCAATCATACGTGGTGGTAAAATATTTCATTCTGAGGTGCTGAAAGAAAATCTCAGAGCTTTAACTTTAGCATTAAAACACAAAAATCACAATAAAAGCAATATTATGAATAATGCTACAGGCAGGTAGACTTAATTAAAAGTAGGGAATATTATCAGACTACTGGATTATACCTTTAGATTTTTTATACCTTTAGATTTTTAATACTGATGTACCAACATTTAAGCAGGACATTACTGTTTATACTGTTGGTAAAGATTTTCTACCTACAAGTTGAAAAGATACAAAGTAACCAATGATCAAACAGTGCTGTTGAGAAAAATTCTTTTAATATGTGCTTCAAATATATTTGGTTTTGGCTTACATAGAGTCAGTTTACAGCAACAGTCACAGCAATGTGCTCTGATATTGTAAGGTAAAGCTCCGACAATATTAGAGGGAATCTCAATGATCCCCTTAAGTACAATTCTCGACTACCTGCACTTCAGTGTTTTACAGCCACTCTCCATGCTTTGGTGAGGTAAGGCGATGCATATTGTGAATCATTTTCCCAACTTGCCGTAGCTGTCAACCGCTTTGAAATCCTCCTCACAAAGGCGTTAGCAGCATCAAAGGTATCTCTGACAAACTGGAGCCACAAAGAATGTTTTATCAGAGCACCAAAGAGGGTTAGTGTAGTTTTTCACAGGGTTAACCGTTTCCAAATGGTTGGGGTGGTAGATTGGAAGTGAAGGGCGTGCTCCTGGGCGAGAGAGGGGAGAGTGGATGAGAGAGCGGCCCTAATGCGGCATCTCACTACAACCTCTCGTCAGGATCCCTCTATTCTACCATCAGCTCCCCTTAACTTGGTAAGAGCCCAACTGTCGTTTCGAGTGAGTGTGCCGCCAAAGAGGCATTTACAAATAAATGAAAAATGTCACATTTGATTTCACTCCTCTCGGACTGCGGCGCCTCAGCTTTGTCACAAACTGTCTTTGTTGTTCTGGTCTCTTGCAGGTCCAGCTCCCGGTCGCCGACGATAAATTCTGGCAGGCTCAGGCCCTCTGCTTCTCTCCCAGGGTAAGCTCGCAGACAATGACCTTCCCTTAATGTTGCTGAAACACTGATTCCTCTTTTTTTTTTTTTTTCCCAGCCCTGCTTCTCTCATCCTTGTCCTTGAATGGCATGCGAGCGAGCAGGAAGTTGGGGCTGGTTTGCTATGACCGGGAAGATAAAGAGCTGGTAAAATGGCGTGGCGTGTCGTTTAGGGAGAGTCAGCATGGTATCGTCTTTAACCCTTGGCTTTGTGGTTCGCCTGGGATGCCCTCGCTATTGCTGCCGCCACCACAAAGGCGAGGAATTAAAGATACACTACACCTTTTTGATCGCGTGCGTTTGCTGAGATGATTTTTTTCTTTCAATTTTATCGAAAATTGTCATTAGCTTTTTAGGGTTTTGGAATTTTGATATTTCTGCGTTTTATTTTCACCGCGCTATGTTGGCTTTTTTTTTGTAATCGTTGTAAGATTTTATTCCCACACGGAACCGTATGTATTATTATACATTCGTGCTGGCAATAACAAGGTCTTTGATTATTATTACTGTGAAATAATTAACTAAATTACAGCGTTTCCATTAAGTTCCGAAACAAGTAGTGCAAAAAATGTTTCGCTGAATGCGATGAAGAATGGCAAATATTCTGTCGAAATTAGCACAGCTTCTGGTTTCCATCGATGAATTTATCAAATATTATAAGCTTTCATAGCTGCAAACAGCCCCGCGACATTTACATTTTACAGTCCATTCAAACTACTAAAAAAATGATTTCTATTGCATCCATTCATTTGCTGTGTAAGCCACTGATGTGAAATGTGAAGCCATTTTAGATGGTTTCCCCGTAGTGTTCTCCCGGTTTATCGTTTCATTCCTTCCCTTTAATCGCTTCAAGGCATGTTTAATCTGATGGACTGAATTCCCGTGCAGGTTCAGGGCTTTCACGTACGCTTCATGACATAGTAATCTGATTTCAGACACATGCAGCCGAGGTACAATGGTGTGTACGTTTCTATAAATAGAAACTTATGTCTCCCGTAACACCCGCTATAGATTTCAGCCTCAGCTGCACGTCCTCAGCGTGCTAAAAGCACCCACATCGTATTGAAATCAAACACCGGCACTTCTTAAAAGCTTATTTGTCAGATATAAGACGGCATATGCGTATTGTCTGATGCTTCAGTGACGTGCTACAAGGATCCATCAGCGTGCGGTACGTCATCCCTGCTGATCCAGCCAAACGCATGTTTTGATGTGTACAATCATCTTAAGAAATGGCTTTTTTTTTCATTCAAGATTACCTTCTTTTAGCCTGCTTCTGAGGTTGCCTCAAAGGAAACAACCTGGACAGTGTGGCTGCTTCAGATTTCATGTCGTGACACAGTCATATCCTGAACACTTAAAGTGTGTATATATATGTATGTGTTTGTGAGTTCTTACAAGACTGTACTTTTAGCCTCTTCTGTCAGTGCTCACACATCTGTGCACAATTATTGGAAAACAAGTGCGCTGTAAAGAAAACGCTTTTACTCACCTGCTGCTGTCTGTAGCCATCGCAGTGCTGCAATCAGGGTGAGCTCCTCAGTGAAGTGCCATTTGTAGCTTGTAGGGTTTTTATGGGGTACAAATGCCCCATGCAGGCTTTTTGGAATGGGCTGTTAAGCCTCTTTAGTAACACTTTAAAGAGTGTGTGTGGTGGTGGTGACGGGGGGGGGGTGTAAGGGGGGGGATGGGGGGACGGACAGCCTGTTAGAAGATCCTGAAGGCAGGACGCCTCTGCATTTAAAAGCTGTTAATGATGCATGTCGCTCACTGAGGGATTGGTGGACCGCAGCCATCATGTTTCTCAGACTAAATGTGTGTGTGTGTCTGTCTGAGAAGGACACCTGTTGTGCTATCTGTGGCAGACCTTCCCTTTGGAAATGAGGATGAATAACAACAAGTAAAGTCTGCTGCTGAATAGAAGCAAACCAGTGTTGTTGCTGCATTACTGACATAGCCGAGCTGAGGATCTGTTGATGGGGAAGGTTGTTATGGCTTCAGAGTGAACTTATGGAGGATGCTCGCAATTTAGTAACAAGCAATGTGGCTATTTTTTTGTTTCTGTGATCTGCTTGCATGCGGAATGTGTAAAAGTAGGTGCTTTCAGCTTGAATTCATCAGCTTTATTATAGCAGCAGATTGTGGGGGGGGGGCACCTTCTCACCTTCAATGTTTTGTTTTTTTTTAAATTTTCCTACATTGTAAATTCACACTGAAGTCATCCAGACTATGAAGGAGTGCAAAGAATCATGCAGTAAACTTGAAAGTGTTAAATAAAACAAAAATATGTTTTAGATTCTTCAAAGTAGGCACCGTCTGCTTTGATTACAGCTCTGCACACGCTTGGCGTTTTCTTCATGAGGTCATCACCTGAAACGGTTCTCCAACAGTCTTGAAGGAGTTCCCAGAGGAGCTGAGCACTTGTTGGCTACTTTGCCGTCACTCTGCGGTCCAACTCATCCCAAACCATCTCAGTTGGGTTCAGATCAGGTGACTGTGGAGGCCAGGTCATCTGACGCAGGACTCCATCACCCTCGTTCTTGGTCCAATAGCCCTCACAGAGCCTGGAGGTGTGTTTGGGGTCGTTGTCCTGTTGAAAATCTAGTGATGGTCCCACTAAGCACAAACTGGATGGGATGGCATGTCGCTGCAGAATGCTGTGGTAGCTGTGCTGCCTTGGATTTTGGATAGATCTCCAACAGTGTCACAAGCAAAGGACCCCCATACCATCACACGTCCTCCTCCATACTTCACAGAGGGAACTACACATGCAGGAACCATCTGCTCACCTTTCCTGCTTCTTACAAAGGCATGGTGTTTGGAACCAAAAATCTCAAATTTGGACTCATCAGACCAAAGGACAGATTTCCACTGGTCTGATGTCCATTCCTTGTGTTCGGCCCAAGCCCTTCTCTTCCTCTTGTTGCTCTTCCTTAGAAGTTGCTTCTTTGCAGCAATTCGACCATGAAGTCCACATTCACGGTGTCTTCTCTGAACAGTTGATGCTGAGCTGTGTGTGCTACTTGAGCTCTGTGACCTGTTACCCTGAAGTTATCCTGTGCATCACAGGGACCTCTTGGTCTTCCTTTGCTGGGGCGGTCCTGATGAGAGCCAGTTACATCAGAACCTTTGACGGTCACTGCGACTGCACTTGAAGATACTTTTAAAGTTCCTTCATAGTCTGGATGACTTTAGTATCAATCTACGATGCAGACAATTTTTAAATGATGAAAAACCACCGTTCATGAATGGGTGCGTGTGTCCAAATTTTTAACTGTTACTGTGGCTGTTGTTGAATTCCTATACAATACACTGAGGGTTTGAACACTAACATTGAAGGCACTTCAGTTGGGGTTCAGGCTGGAGTTTTTGTTGGCTTGTAGTAAATGTCCAAATTCTAGCCTGAAAACATGCAGGGATTGAGGTCCTATGAAAATGGCATCATGACCTCCTGTAGTTAATTGTTGTTGACAGAGACAAAAATGACCTTGGGAAAGCATAATCTTTTAATAGAGCTCATGGGGGATGTAGTTTGAACCCATGCACTCCAACAGTGCATTCATGTTTGCGATCATAGTTTAAATTATGAAAAACATCTTAAATTACAGATGGCAGATGAGAAACAAGTGAACCGTTTTATGGATATAAACAAAAATAGAAAAAAAAGAGTAAACTTTGGATGATCGCCTCTAATCATTTCAAATGGAACTGGCCAGCCTGTTAAAAACAATTAAATACATTATAGAAAAAAATTAGGAGTTCCAACATCAATAGTTTTCATGGCTTCAGGAGAAAAACAATTACAGCTGAAATTACAAACACAAAACCACCTGGATGCTCACAGAAGACAGCAGTGATTTCTTCTATCGCACAAAAGAGCCCACAGAACGTTCAGCCTGGTGACGAACCCAGCGGGTGTGGCTGTGGCTCAGGCGGTGGAGCGGGTCTATCAGTAGGAAGGCTGGTGGAGTGCTCTTGCTTTGTAGCCACAGGAGCTGGGCACCTTGCAGTCATTGAGTCGACCACAAACTCCTCCGTGTGTACCAAAGTACTCTAGAGTCAAATATGAGGCCGTCTCTCCGACACCTAAAACTAAAAAATGATCCCAAGCACTCTAACAAATCTACAGCAGAATGGCTACAGAAGAAAAATAATCTGGGTGTTGCAATTGCCCAAAGTCCAGACCTCAACCCAGATGAAATGGTGTGGCGGGACCTTAAGAAAGCTGTGCATAAATGAATGCCTGCAAACCTCAATGAACTGAAGCAAAGTTGTAAACACGAGTGGTCCAAAACTCCTCCACAGCAGTGTGGAAGACTGATAAAGCCATACAGAAAATGATTATTATAAGTTATTGCCACTTAAGGTGGTTCTACATACTATTGAACCTTAGGGGTGTACTTAGATTTTCACGGGACCGCAAAGAGTCCGGTGAAAACTTTCTTTTCACACGACTGCCAACTGTGTATGCTTTCCCTGATTTAAAGTCTTAGACAAGAGGTCGCAGCCTTTTCTATGCCAGTTCAGGCTGTCCTGGAAACGAGAACTGCATATAAATCGCATTAAGCACAGGGCTGAATCTGCAGCACTAAGAAGTGCTACACAGCTGATGGAGGAAGATTTGGTAAAAAAGACAGAGTTGATGAATGTCAGTACAGTACAGCATGGTCTCTGTCCTCTGTTTTGACAAAGACCTTGGTCAGTTGCACTCAGCTGCAGGTGTGTGTGTGTGTGTGTGTGTGTGTGTGTGTGTTTGGCATATGAATGATGAGTTCTGTTCACTCAAGGTGACTTTTGAGGAGTCATCCATTTCTCCAATCACTGCCTCCTATTACTTGCTCCAGTGCACCACTTAGGCTACACACAAGCAATCATGGGCTGTTATCTGACTTTAAAGTATACTTCATCCTATACTGCAGACAGACTACATATAGGGTTATACATTTACATGGTGTTTGCACTGGAGTTGATGCCTGTTTTATATAATCTCTGAATATATTAATTTCAGAAATTTTACATAAAACGTTCCTAAATTGACCAAACAACCAAACTACAAAAGCATGCCGGTTCCTACAAATGAGCTTAAAGGGTATTTTCATTTTTATTTAGCATCCGGACTGATTTAATTATAGACTTGACAAAGTGTTACATGATTTTGTGTGTCTGCTCCCAGAGGGTGTCCTGTGACTGACCCACTGCTGTACACTGCTCCGTTCTATGTTTCTTATCATTGCTGTTGCTAGCCCCATTTGCTAATGTGTTTCATCACCCACTATGTCGGCATACCTGATTCCCTGTCAGATTTAGAGTTGTCTGTGCTATGGAATAAAAAGCATGGACATTTGGGTCTCTATTTTCACCTTACTAAATGAAATGTTTTGTTTTCAACACTGTAAGTTAAGACGTTACACAGGAACTACATCATACACTGTGCTCAGAATAGTACTGTTGTGCGTACAGGCTACACGAGTCCACCGTAACAAGCATGTTTGGCCTTCAACACAGGTTAATATTAATAAACAGGTTAAAGTGTTGCACCTCAGCAAGATGATCTAATTCATGTTAATGAAGGGACACACTGCTCGGAGGCTTCTGTCAACAGACATTCTCTCATTTTTCTTGGAGGTAGCGTGTAGTGGCTTTTGCATCTGAAGTCTTTATATAAAGTAGATGTAGAAGTTTTAGCTACCTATTGAGCTACCTATGCAGCTCTTCCATCAAGTGTGAGTGGGAGCGTGATCCACCAGTTATTACTCAAGGCAGCACTCTTTCAAAACAAAGGAAGGTGATGCAGACAGTTACAGTAAAGTTAGCGCAGAGGCACGTACACTGTTAATGCTAGAGGCGCCTTTCAGAACACATTTGCTGGTAGCATCACTAAATGTATTAATTGAATAACTTATTTAAATTGCAAGTGCATGAAGGCTTATGAAGAATCTGACTTTGATGCACAAACTCAGGAACTCCTTCTACACAATCAGAAGTTGATCAGCCAAACGTGGCACACAGCTACATCTCAGGTCCCTGAAGGTTCTTATTATATCAGATATTTTGATGTCATGTTTACCTAGCAGCTGCCTACCAATGGTCTAAAATTACCCAATCGTAGCATTTATGCATCACTGATGCCTTTATAAATTTTAAATTTAATTTAGCAAATCTCCCATATTTATCAATTTATTTTTATAGACATCTGCTACCCCATTTGATTTTTCTTGAGTATGTAACAGTCCCGATAAATGAGTGATACTGGAACAGAGGTGTATATCTCCCGACATTATTTATTTGTGGTTTTTGTGTGTGTGTGTGTGTGTTTTATGCTTGGTCCTGCTGAAAACTATTTCACATTTAACTAACAATGATGGTGAATTTATCTTTGTTAAAGTGCTGAAAAGGATGCATATATTCACACCTAAAAGTGGGGAAAGGCCATCAGACATTTCTGATTTCCTGCCTCCTGCCACGTCTTGTCGTCGTCTTGCGTTTTTCTTGCTGTGAGCTCCGCAACTGACCATGTCAGCAGCATTCAGTTCTGCCTTCTCATCTGGGGGAGGAATGCCTGAGGAATGCGTTGGAGTGATGATGAAATGCTTAGTGACTGGTAGGGTGTGCCCAAAGCACCTCATCTAGGAGGCATCTAGGACAATCCTAGTCAGATACCCGAATCACCTTATCTGGCTCCTTTCAGTGTCAAGGAGTAGCATCTTTACTCTGAGCTCCTCCCAAATGGCCAATCTCCTCGCCTTATCTTTAAGACTGAGTACCAACAGCCTATGAGCTCATTTCCACCTCATGTATCTGTGATCATGGACCACACCATCCATAAAAAAAAAAAAAAAAGTAAAGAGGTGACTGAACCAGAAACCCTTTGCCACTTTGCCTTGCCTAGACATTCCATAAAAGTTATGAGCAGAATTGGTGGCAAAGACCAGCCAGACCAGCCTCAGCTAGGAGTGAGTCAGAATTATTGCTAAAAGCCCACAATAACGCATCAGGTGCCCCGTACTTCCAAAGCGTTACCCACAGAGGGGTATCTGTTGCTGTTCCATGCCCCTGCATGCAGTTTTGGCAACTGGGTATTGGATTGCCAGGATCCAACACCTACACGCAGTTTACTGAACCCTAAGGCCAGTCCTTGAATGGTGGGCCCACAGGAGAGCAGGCCCATGACTGTTGTACCTTATAAGCATTTGGGCATATTCTACAACCCACATCTGAAAAAGGAAAGTTTTTTTTTTTTTTTAACATTTCTGGTGTGACTGAATTGCATAAATATGCTAGATGCACAGTCAGATCAATTTGGAGAGGTACAATGGTGATGGCTTGTTAAGTTGGTTATTTAGTGGGTTCACAGGGTCTGAATGTGAGGTGAAGAGCAGCCAATGAGCTGGCACATGGTTGGTGATGTAACGTACAACCAGTGCTAACGCTGGTGCTCCCTAAAAGTGCGGATCCAGCAAAAGACAATACCACATCAGTGTGTTTCCAGTCTGAGCTTCATGAATTGCACTAATATGATGTTCCATGACAACACCAGCAACCACAGAAATATGATCACTATAATTACCTGCATGACCTTTCTAATAGGAACAGAATGTGACTGTTTGATTTGTTGTGATTGTAAAGGGTTCCTGACTTCCATGTATTTTCAACAAGAGCTGTAATTTATTTGTTCAGTCATAATCCAGAACATCAACACAAGCAATAGTGAAGGTTATTCTCTATACTGTCAACCAGATACTTGCATGAATATGGGTGATAAAATACCATCTACTTGTTTGGAAAATGAGTAAAATCACTGCCCAGAAGAAAGAATGAGATGAATTAGAAATGAAATGCATCTTGTGGTGTCCTTTAAACATTTGACTGCTGTGGAATTTGTAATGCTTTCAGGAGTTCTAATATACAATCTGGCTGCAGTTGCAGCAAAAACCCTGTCACCTGTAAGACTTGACCTGGACCTTTGGAACCCCCAAAGGGCCTTGATTAATGGACCTAAGAGTTTTGCACAGGACCACTTCCTGCAGCTGGGTGTGAAATGATATTTTCTTTGCTTGAGGCGAGAGTTTCTCTGTGTTACAGAACATTACTCAGACTCAAAGGGGCTACACAACAAGACAGATTTGTAGTTACAAATATCAGCACAGAAATTTATGATCACTTCAGTATTTGAAGAAGTCAGCATTTCAGAAAATGTTGAAATTTGCAGTAATGAAGTTAACTAACCTGACCTAACATACTGGGGATAACTGAATGGGAAGAGATTGGATACTGGACCAGTTTTGTAAGGATGCTTTCCCACGTTTGACAACTTATTTTATTTTTTTTTAATGCAGTTGTTATCAGATGCTCTTTCCCTCCCATTTTTGATAAGTGTCTTATTTTTTGTGTTGCTTTAGTATGTAGCCATAGCTGTAATATCAACATTTCCTACAGGCTCTCAGCACTGAATTAAGCTTTCCATCATCTGGAGAGACCATGCATGTGTAAGTGCGTTTGTAGAGCAGCCAGCAGGAGCACCTTTTCACTGGAAAGTTTGTAGCCAAGGGTTATATTTTATAAAGCCTGGAAACAGATCCAAGAGGAGGAGCAGAACTCATTGCAATGTTTGAATTGTTGAAGAAGCCATGCCTCAGTGAGCGTTATGTACTGGATTCTGGATTGGACAGGAAAGCTATTTTTCTCACCAGAATTGTCAAGAAAGCGCTCTTTGTCACCATGTATGATAGCTACCACATAGAAATGCACTAATCTCCCTCACAAAAGGTTAGCCCTGCATTTTAATTGTCGCTGACATTTCCCAGTTAAATTGCACACAAAGGCAGGACGTGCAGGTTGTACCGGGAGCGTGCAGGCTGTGACAGGAAAAGTCCTTTGACAGAATCCTTAATTTTGAGTCTTTCTCTCAGTTTACAGAAATAATTACTCGATGAATTGTGTTTGTGTGTGTCAGGGCTGTTACCTCGTCATCACTGCATCAAATAAGTCTTTTTTTTTCTTTCCATGATTCTGGCATCATTGCATAATCTCATCTTTCAACACATTTCTTTCTTTGGGTTTGTTCTGTGCACCTTATGGATGTCACCCCGAGCCAAGTGCACGCTGGGCTCTTCCAGCACTGTTTCGTCACCATGCTCTCTTTCTCTCTTTTTTTTCCCCATCAGTTTCTCCTTCCTACCTATTCTCTTGTCGACCTTATCACATCCTACAATGATACATAACTCAGCAGCACACCTGTGATCCGTGACAGCTGAGCTCCTGGCCTGGTGCTGTGCTGTCACTCAGCTAGCTAACTGCCATTAAACAGCATGACCCTGCCGCCCCATTAGGCTTGAGTCAGATGGGAGTGTCAAAATAGTCCCCCATGCAGCTTACTGCTTGGCAGTACTGCACAGATGTGGTCTGGGTAGAATTAGCTGGAAGCCCAAGAGCCTTTTTAGTTTACACTTACACTTGGCTTGTTTATGTGGCTGTTTATATGGCTTTATATGACTACTTGGAAAAATGTAGCCCTTAACAAACATGTATCCATTAACAAATGTTTTGTTGTACCTACAAAGCAAAGCCTGTTTTAAATTTAGCTTCTTCACATTAGCCACTTTGTGCTTTTCTTTAAGGGGAGATACTATGTTCATCTCTATTTCCATATTTTAATTCTTAGATGCTGCAAAAAAAAATAAAGCTTCAAAATAATGTAAACATCTCAAAGATAAACATTTCTAAAGTTACAGGCTTTCATAATTCAATTTAGGCAAATTTTGCATGCTGGCATCCTTTCAAGTCATTTCATGGACTTCATATAAATTGTGCCTGCTATAAAATTTGCTTCATGTTCTATTTGCACACATCATTAAAATGCAGCAAGTTTTAAATGAGTTTGTATAATTTCTGCAGATGAACTTGGAATCGGTATGCGTTTCTATCACCTACTTTTTGCATGTGTAAAAGGATGTGATAGATTATGTAATTTAGACTGCTTTTACGTTTTCATAATGACTGACCTTGACTCAGTCAGCTTTTACAAAAAGAAAGCGGGAGTGGGAAAAATAATTAATTCAATTTGAGGGTTTTCTGCCTGAATGATAAGCGGGGACAGAACATGTGTGCTTGTCTACAACCAACAAAGCTGAACGTGTTGCTGCAGCTTAAAAAGTTTCCACCGCCATTTTTCTCACTTTTTTGTTTTTTAGGTGGATATTTTTAACCTCAAATCTGAAATCTTTTGGCTCTCTGTGTCTTAACACACATGAAAAGGCACATGACTGACAGACCTAAAAAAAAGATATACAGATATATAATTTTTTTTTTTTGGACCTCATGTTCTGATTCAATGCCCTGTGCTCTTCCATTGAAATATTGTTTTAATAGCCATAGCTACTAAAAAATAGCAATAATGACAGTGTGTTAGTGAGCCACAGGATGCTCGGTTCACTCTTTGTTCACGGCTGTGTTTATGTCGTGTATGAATATGTAAATTAGCTGTTGCACATTCATTGCTACCAATTACTCTCTTACTGGGTGGTAATTAGTACTGATGATGATATTTCACCCTCTACTGTCACCTTGTGTTTTAGGGACAGATATTTGAATAAGGTTGATGAAAAAAGTGGACTATAATACATATGCTATGCTAATGTAAATTTAGTTTGCAAAATAGTAGAGCCACTGTCCCCGTGATGAGAGTGGAGTTCTCCTGTGAAAGTCCTTTTATGCCACCAATGCAGGACTCAGTAAAACAAGCTTAAATCAGATTAATTTTATTTTTTGATTTGCTATTAAACTACATTTAAAGATGACCAAGACCAGGATGTACACTCACTTTACTGTTTATACCCCACTTTGCATTTAATCATTAGTTATTATTAATCTATGGCTCTCTTCCACAGCATGTCTTTTGTCCCGTCTCCCTCCCCTCAGCCCCAACCGTTCGCGGCAGGTGGCTGTCCCTCCCTGGGCCTGGTTGTGCCCGAGGTTTCTTCCTGTTAAAAGGGAGTTTTTCCTTCCCACTGTCGCCAAGTGCTTGCTCATAGGGGGTCCTTTTGACTGTTGGGTTTTCTCTGTAATTATTGTAGGGTCTTTGCCTTATAATATAAAGCACCTTGAGGCGACTGTTTGTTGTGATTTGGCGCTGTATAAATAAAATTGAATTGAATTGAAAGTAAAACTTCCTTTGAATATAAATTAGGTCAGACTAATATTGTTTTTTTTAAAGTTTTTTTTTGGAAATTGAATCAGCAAAGTGAAAGAGGGATATCAACTAATAATATATTCTAAATTTTATTATGTAATTGAAGTGAGGGGAGACGACACCTGCTTGTGAAAAATGAATCGTCACCTGTTTACCGAGCTGCACAGAATGCAAAGTAGGGTTTCCATCAGGAAAGCTGTTTGACCCAGCACTGCAGGGGGGCTTAACTGAACACTATCCAGCTGCAATACATCATTCTTTTTGGCAAAGTCAGTACAGCAGAGCTGTGTAGGTGCACCTCTCAATATGTCAGATACTGCTACTGGTGTGAGTAGAGAGAGGGAGCAGCAGATGATTACATCTATGTACAGTATGTAATTATGGGACATAAGTGGACAGATAACAGCTGATAAACTTAAGCTAAACACTGTCATTTTATAAAATGTACAACTATTTTTTAAAATTAAGTTCTACATGCCTCCAATAATTCTTTCAGGCTGTTTTTATATGTGCTGAATTGGTAACAGTAATGAAATCCTTGCACCCACTGTCAGACCCTACGCTGGTGCAGCGGGTCCTGGGTTCCTCTAGGTGCAAGACAATGCCCAGCCTCATGAAAATATGCAGGCAGTTCCTGGAGGATGAAGGAAGTGATACCATTGACTGGCCCCCAAGCTGTCTTGATCTAAAGCCAATAGAACACCTCTGGGACATTAAATTTCAGTCCATCCAGTTTGTTGCACCTCAGACTGTCCAGGAGCTCAGTGATGCCCTGGTCCAGCTCTTTAAGGAAATTCCCCAGAACACCATCCTTCGTCAGGCATGCATACAAGCATGTGGGTTGCCATACAAACTTTTGTGTACCGTGTTGGGTTTTTGCAAAATGGACTAGCCTGCCACATAATTTTTCACTTTGACTTTTGTGAATTCAGCCCTCTGTGGGTTGATGGTTTTCATTTACATCAAACGATGTTGCATTTTTTTTTCATTCCTAACACATTATCCACTCCATATCAGTATACATATCAGCATGATTTTTTTTCCACAATGAGAGAGATCAGATGTGTTTTTAGTGTTCTTTTAATTTTTTGAGCAGTGTATTTTGTTGTCGCTTCAGTGCTGTGTATTGTAATGGTCACCTGAAAGAAACAAGACCATTTATAAATTCTAACAGGAACTGAAACATCTCTCTCTGCATACCCCTTTAATATTACAACTTGAAAACCATTTAAGAGGGTTGACACAGAGGGAGTTTACTGTTGGAATGAGAAAAATTGGAATAATTAGCTATAGGGAAGTAGAGGTTAAAAAAAAAGTGACTGGAGGACTTTTAAAGATGTGGAAATAATACAGAAAGAGGGAACATACGAGATAAAAAGGATCGAGAGGATGAGGCATTAACCATGGTTGTGTCTAAATGAGCTACAGCATGAGTGGATGTATGGCAGCTAAGCTTCAAGGTCATCAAGGTTATGAAGGAGGCTTTGCATTTACAGCACAAGTTCCCTAGCAACTCCAGGCTGCACAATCATAAGGTCAGTGCTAGTATTGTTGTGATGGCGTAGCTAACAAATAAACTGGCTGGTTTGCCATTGGATCTGAAAGGAAAGTCCAAATATGACGTTGTTTCAGACTTGACCTGAAAGCTCACAGGGAAACATTTGTCCTCTCCTGCCTAATAGTTGGCAGAAGTTATTTTGAAATGCGACTCTCCATTCAGTTATAGTTTAGCAAAAATAATTAGTACAAAAAGACAAGAACGGACCAGTTACAGAAATGTTGATTACGCTAATAATGAAATTTTATAATCTGACGTCTTCTCGTGAGCAGGTGGCCAACCTCGTCAAAAAAATAATGCTGTCCACAGAGAAACC
The DNA here is from genome assembly GCA_024447675.2 of Pterophyllum scalare. NCBI lineage: Eukaryota > Metazoa > Chordata > Actinopteri > Cichliformes > Cichlidae > Pterophyllum > Pterophyllum scalare. The sequence continues at coordinate 228,547 of JAMQGT020012525.1, read as the reverse complement.
ATAGCAAACTGCTGGCTGTGCCGGAGCTGATCTCACCCATTAAAACAATAGCTGCGATTCCACCAGATGTGCTGCAGTTTGCGTCAGGAGTATATGAGCAACTAAAAATGCCTGTTTTGACAGAAGCTGAATCAAGCTGCTCGGAGCTGATTGGAAAGGCAGGGAGTTAGGCGCAGTAATGGCATATAGCATCTGGTCAGTTTCCAGAAAGACCCAGTGTAGACTAAGTGTTTTGCATTTGAATTGACCCTGTGGTATTCTCATGGTTATTGCCTGGGAGAAGGGGGGGCTCTCCCTTTTGGCTTATGTAGATCTAGGATGGTGCCATTTATTTTCTTGATGCATTATCCGGTCTAAGGTCACAGGAAGGCTTATCCCAGTTAGGACAAGAGCGGTAGGGTACACCCTGAACAGGCTGCCATTCTATCCCAAGGCTAACACATAGAGACAAACAACCATTCATACTCTTATTCGCACCCATGGCCATTTTATACCACGACTTTTGCACTCCGGCATGCATGAACCCAGAGTACATGGACAGATCTCATGTAGACACAAGGGGAGCACGCGCACACTACACAGCCCCAGGCAGCTGGTGGATTCACCCAGAACCATCTTGCTGCAAGGTGACAGTGATGGCCACTGTGCTGATCTGTAGAATTGTACAGTTTATTTGATACTTGTATCCATAAATCTATCCATGATCCAAAAACAGTGTGATTGCTTGAGTCATAAATTCAGGATCTGTTGTGGTTGCTGGTAATCATAGTCACTGACTCCAATATGCCTTCCAAGTTTGTGTGTGTGTGTGTGTGTGTGTGTGGTAGAGTACCAAAGCTCAAAAGTCCACTGAAGTGAGCCAACACCAGAATCACTTGACTTCCGACCATAAGGGTTGAAGGTCATGTCTGGAAGAGCGTTTTCCCCTTAGCTTTCATTTTTGACTTTACCTACGTTTTTGGCAAATACAGTATAGTTGGATTTAGGCACTAAAACTACTCTTAGGTTTAGAACAAAACTGGGTTAGGTTTAGGCACCAAATGTGTATGTTTAGTGGAAAAGTCATGGTTTGGACTCACTTTTAATTACTCTGTCGTCCATCCTGCGCCTCAGTGACTTTAAGAAGCGTGTGGTCTTGAAGAATGTCGCCATGAAGAAGTGGCCTAATGTTGCATAGAGGTATAATGTGTATGTTGTAATGAATCTATTAGAATATTTTAAAATACATGTTCCTTTCATTATATCTGGTTTTCTTGTACACTTCTTGGAATTTTTTTCTAACACTTATGGGTAAGGAACCAAGTGTGTTAACTTCATTGATCTTGATTTTTCTACGTGAAAATGAAACATTTTGAAAAATATCACAGAAGTAATTAAGTCTTGTTATGCCTCCACACTTTAAAGCATTTCAAGGAGTGCCCTATAAAGGGTTAAACATGTCCCATCAGCAACAAGCTTTTGAACATTTTCTTTGTTACCACGTATGACCTTGGATTACTCGACCTTATTTAGCTAAGTCAACATCTTAAATCCATTCAGCTCAGGTTAACCTGGTCATTGAGCAGTAAAGTTAAAGACGCACACGGTGTGTTGCGATGTAAAGACACGGTGTTGAGAAAAGGAATATCAAAATGTTTGCAAAGCTTATCCTCTTATATTCTAGTAATAATACACTGTGTTATAGTATAGCATCAAGTCAATTAAACTTCTGGGATATTGATTGAGCAGAGGGGGGTTATTGATCAGTTTCAGCAGGTGCACTACAGGGGCAAAAATGAGAGCACTCCCAAAACAGGAATGATTATACAGGCATACGCATCTACACCAGCTCTCTGTGCACTGCTCTTCAGCTGATCTGAAGGCCACATGAAGCTTGGAGGTCTGTAGTGAGTGACTGCAGAAAGTTGGTGACCCCTGCACAGTATGCAACCCCACTTGTGATTTTACGTGACCTACCACTTCATGGCTAACTTGCTGTCGTTCCCAATCACTTCCACTTTGTTATAAACAGCTGACTGTGGAATATTTAGCGAGAAAATTTCATGACTGGACTTGTTGCACAGGTATCATCCTATCACGGTACCACGCTGGAACTCACTGAGCTCCTGAGAGCGACCCGTTCTTTCACTGATGTTTGTAGAAGCAGTCTGCATGCCTAGGTGCTTGGTTTGTACACCTGTGGCCGTGGAAGTGACTGGAACACCTGGATTCAGTGATTTGGCTGGTCAGTGGTCACTGTACTCTTAGTATAGTGCACATTATCTGAAAAGTTTCTCTAGCCAAAGTCTCGAGCTCACTGCCATCATTCCCAACATAATTAGAAACACGAGCTACACCTTAAGCTTTGTTTTATATCTATGCATGCCTAAGCGTTAGTCTTTGCTGTGAATTTGCTTCTTTTACAAAGAGAGTAAATATCCTCAAAGATTTTGCATTATTATATAAAAGGAAAACTTCCCTTTCCAGGCGGACATGATTCGACCATCCTCGACCCTCTGCAATAATGCGTGTTTCAAGAGACGAAAGTCTCACATGAGTAAACTATGTCCTAAGATGCCTTTTAGTGCACCGTATCATGCAGATTTAGCCAGTTTAGCAGTAGGCCTACAGACTGTAGCTGAAGGCACCATGATGCTAACTGTGGATATCTATTTGGAATAAAAGAGATTATTAGGCACTAAGAGGATTGGCTGCTGAGAGGTATAATGTGGGACAAGCCTTTCTCTCTCGGGGGCCCAGATAGCGCACAGGGAGATGATCAATGCTAGTGGCAGAGATAGCGCCATTGTTTAGAACAAGATTAAACAGATTAACACCAGTGGCTGTTTCCTCCAAGGCTGCTATTAGGCATGATTAAACCCTAAACACTAAAGCATGTCTACATTCATTGAAGGCTTTTGCTTTAGATATGAGCCCCCAGTTCTCTTAAGTCTCCTGCTCCCCCCCCCTTTTTAAAAAAAAATCTAAACATTTTCATTCATGGCATCTCTTTGGCGTGGTGTTTTCTTTAAGCCCACATTTGTCCAAGCTTACCTTTCCTCTGTGGAGCATCCAATCCTATGGAACATTTTGAAGTTGAGGCGGTTCAAACACCTTCTTCAAAGTGTTGCGAAACGTGCCGCTGAAGCCAGCAAACATGACTTTTTTTGGAGCGCTCCAGAGAAAATTGAAAGTGGGAGGGGTGGGATTCTCGCCCCACTAAATTGCTGGTGTTATCAGCCGGCCATTCTTTGACAGAAAAAGGTATGTGGATGATTATTGTAGATATATCAAGGATGTTTTGTCCCTGCCCAAGCCCACTGATAGCCATCGGTACCCTCACACGCCTGTTGATGCTGCTATCTGACAAACACACACAAACAGTATGCGCTAACAAACGTACAGTACTGAGCAGATAGGAGTGATTGTAGAGTGAGAAAGAAGATATGGATTTGCTCGCTTATATCTAGCGAGACTGATAAAGGAATTTTCGGTACTAAATGTCACATGCAGTATACTGCACACAGATGAATGCACCGATGCTGCTCCGCCCTAAATCCCTTTTGCTGCAGGCCCAGCATCGGCTGTTCCTCACCTTTCCACACCCAGCACTCCTCCATATGTCCTGAACATGTCCCAGTTCCAGTCATCTGATTCACATCCACACGGCATGCCTGTCACCATTTGAACTGCAGTAATCCCAAGTGAATACTTACTGTTTGATAGTGTTAAATTTGGCTCACTTCCTCTTTATGGAGTTCTGGCCTTCATATTCTGAAGCATTCATGACCAGAGGTGGGAGAGGTACAGACTCTATTTAGTTAAGTTGAAATGTACTTCTGTTACTCCTTTACTCAAGTAAAAGTGAAAAAAGTAAAGTAGATCTTCTTCGGACATTTCTACTAGCTTTTTTTTTTTTTTGCAGAGGACCTCATGCTGCATTAATATAATAATAAAATATTAGTACATGGAATACAAATTTCATTTCAATCTAAATTCCAACAAATGTATTCGGCTTCAACACCAACTGTATGGAGAGCACAAGCAAAGAGAGAGAGAATTTTCTGTTTTCTGTATTTCCTGTTGTTACATTGTAGACGGTGACTTTGCCTCCGCACCTAAACAGAAAAGCAAGTACAGCCAGGGGTTAAAGTGGGATTCACCAGGTGGGGGAACTCTAAGATCAGTCATAATGGCTCAGAGTGGGGAAAACGATCACAGCAGCTCCAGCAGATTTTCTTTGTGTACAGGCTGTGATCAGCTGACCTGCTCCTCTGAGGTTTACTGCTCCTTATGGATTTACACAGCTGGATGTAAACAGATGTTTCACAAGCTGTCTTGGCTGATTTCCATCCCCTACATTAAATGTGTACTGTCTATGTGCTAGACTCTATAAAGTTGGAATTCAGTGAATGAAGCATCATCAGCTTAAATTCAAATTTATCTCTGCTAACTTTGATGTAACCGAACACTGTCCACAAACACTACAGCTGCTCTGTACCAGTCCGATGTAGTGCAATAAATTCATCGCGGTGCAGCAAGCTGACCTGTTTATCCTGCGCTAAACTGCAGTATTTTCATGCGACAGTTGAGTAACACAAAGTCAGTAAACTTCAGTTTGTTTTGCAGGAAGTTTGACAGTAAAACTTTAAATTTCCAGTTTATCAAATGTAACTGAGCAGTCTTTACCTTTTTTTTTTTTCTCCTATCCTGTCATCTTTCTCCATCTCTGAGTGAAAGTCTCTCATCCTGTTCTCTCTTGGAAATGCAGCAGCTGGATCTTCAGCCAGCAGACACGCTGTGGGACAAACTGCACTTTCCTAACGCGGTTGTGTGTTTGCTCATATTTGTTGAGCTGTTACAAATGTCGCATTTGAAATTACCCGCCACGACACGTTACTCCATTTATGCTCGCGCCTCTTCTGCGGTGCTAGCTAAGATGCTGAGGTGCTGTGACCACGGCTTGTGGAAATCTGCACCACAAATGCTATTCCAGATCATCCCGACCAACTTCATACCCTGAATATATTGCTATAAATGATCCATAAATTTTGTTTTTTCTTTTGTTTTTCCCTTTTTGCGTCTCTTTGTGTGTGATAAGCCCTGGTGATAGATATACCTATAGGATTTTTTTTTTTTTTTTTACGTGTTATTGTTCCCTCCATTTATGCTCAAATCAGAGAGATTGCAGTGAAATGAAATATCTTCCCTCAGATTCATTAAATCTAAAGTAATGAGCCTGAAAATGTAAGGAGTAGAAAGTACAGATATTTGTGTTAAAATGTAGGGCTTAAAAGTAAATATGAATAAATATTCAAGTACACGATGCTGAAAATTCTGCTGAACCCTCTGACGCAGAGCGTCACTCTGAATCACCGTAATTATGCGACCGTTTATCCTATCGGAAAAATTCAAATGGTTTCTGAAAGCTGAGAAATTGCGCTTCCAGGCCAACATAGGGTTATTATGGTAATTACTGCCGTAAGTCTGCGAATGGTGGCACTTTTGAAGTACAGGGCTAAGTATAGTAACAAAGTATTTGTACTTACCACCTCTGTGCATAACCTACCACCTAACAAACCTACCTGTGAGCTAGTTTTGGTCATCAACCACACATCTACCTGTATGGTAATTAACTCTATGAAGGAGGTCATGTATGTGATTCCATTTGTCTGTCAGTTTGTTTGTTAGCGACAATAATCAAACATAATTAACAATCTCAAAGTGCGGAGAGGAAAAGAGGTCGTTTTGTGGTTACTGCCGGCTGTGGCGCAAAGTTGGACAGTACATTTGGTGCGCTTACCATTTGAAACACCATGATTAATAAAGACTTTTTTCTATATGGAAGACCAGTTCAAATAATTTATTTTTAGGCGACAGCACTTCAGAACACATTTCCACGAAGTGGTTGTATTTATCCTGCTGTGAAATAGCAGCTACTCTATCACCGCTTACATTTTTATGATGGGGCCCCTTTCATAATCTCAGCTCTGCTCTAATGTGTTGCCCTAATAAGCCTTAAATTGTCATCTTGGTTTGATTTAACTCGGCCATAATGAGAAATCTGCCTTTAGAATGACAGTAGCCATCCATTTATCCTTTCCATCTCTCTTTACATGGCCTCTTAACACCTCCCCCGGACTGTCCAAATTGAAGTTGGAAGAGACAGCGGGGCTGGATTGTGAAATGACAAAAATATATATATTTTCCTCGACAGAATATTGGGTTTTTCATCATTCATATTGTAGACTTATGAAAGGCTGGGAAGATTATTTGAAAAGTTTAATTCAAAGGGTTTTTTGCAATAGATCACTAATGGGTTTGATAAAATATATTTATGAGTTTTGTGACCGTGTTGACTTGATGAAAGTACAGAGTGAGGGCAAAGTCTAAAGGGATAATTTGCACAAGGAAAAGGTCCTTTGTGCTCACCAAGTATCACTCAATCTCCATTTCCCTTATGTCTCCAAGCACATATCAAAGAATGGAAGTAAAATGAAAGCAAACCCATTTCCATTTAGGCTTTGTTTGGTTTGTGACATGTTTGTTAGGCCTTTCTGTTTAAACAGGAATATGCCACAGAGTCTTTATGCAGAATAGTGCCTCAGAGCGTGGCTGGTTTTCTTATACCACAATGCATTACTCTCACTTTGCTCTCCTCCTGCTGTGACACGCTACATCCTTGAATGTCAAAGAAGTAGCAGTGTAACAGTTCCGATCCTCCATCTTTGCACATTTCTGAACGCAAGTCTGCACAAATATGTCAAATATATACTTAATGTGCGTTGTCTTTTTGTAAAAATCTTTTTAACTGTTTTGTAACTGTTATTTTTCAAAGTAAAGGTAAATCTAGTTAAAAAGGGTTAATCCGTCTAACCATGGCTACTCTTGCAAAGGATTTTGGACTTATAAATGGTAAGTGGATGGTAGCAGTATTTTCGCAAAACACACAATATATACAACATAACTAAAATAAATGTGTACTGGAGAGAGTGTCCGGAGGATAGAAAGTACGTGTGAGAGCAAAACAACAGGCCAAGTAAGAGCTTTGACTTTCCTTTCTGCATGCTGTAATGATTAATGTTAATACACGGCATATATGTGTGCTTGGGGTGAGAGAGCGATGCCGGGTCAGGGCAGAGTTTGTGTGAACGACTCCGTGTCTCTGCGTGGTGGAACTATACAATGCTTTAGCTATAAATAGCGACAACTAAGCCCAGTGAATGCCTGGTTATAACAGCCAAGGGTTAAAGTGGGATTTGAGCGATGGGGGAACACGCACAAAATTAACTCATTCACCAGTGATTTTGGATTCATCTGCCTGTCAGGTTTAGCCGCTCAATAACTGAAGGTGCTGGAATACCATCGTGGCCTACTTTAACTCCTGATAACAGCCCGGGAAAGGGAAGCAGCTCCTGGGTGTCAGTTCAGCCGAGCATGAGCACGAGCCAGGGCTGCGGCAGCTGCGGTTTCCTGTGTTAAAACGTTCTGTGTATGTGCATGGTTTTAACGGTGCAGGCCAGAGGAACTCGTTGCTTAGCATCTTGACGCTAAATTGTTACATTGCTGGAAGTTACTGCATTGAAGCTGTTGGCATTAGCTAAACGTGTTTATTATCAGTTATCTGTGACTTGGTTAGCAAAGATCACAGCCATTACATTGCGTAAGAGAGGTAAGCTACCTGGAGGGTAATGTTTTACATTTCAAAGTAAAAATGCAGTTTAAATCATGCAAATGAGGGAAGGAAAACAAACCAGAACAGAGAGCGCCATGCTCTATATTGCACATACGTCAGAAGTGAGCAGCACCAAAATAAAAGCCTCCTCTGCAGTTGGTCTCTCCTTAAACTCTGCCTCCATCTAATTGATCTAGTAAAGAACTGAGTTGTTTTCCTGTACTTATGCACAGTGTGTGTTCTGTGTGAATGATATGTCTCCAGATAAGAAATGGGCATTTTTATGTCCAATCCTAATTTCATCTGGCAGTAAATTCATTATTTATGACCACGAATGATCTCATCATCAAAACAGGCTCGGTCCGAGTCTAATGTGGCAGTGTGTGTTTTTCTGCACGTCGCTCAGAGAAACTGTAACACTGGCTTCAATTTTACTGCTGGTTAAAGTGAACAGACCACACTTGGCTCTGTTGTTTGACTAATCACAATGAAACGTGTTGGCTGTGCTATTACTTTGAAACCTACCTACTTAATATGTTAATATATGACTCTGTGTGTGTGTGTTTGTGTGTGTGTGAGAATCAGTTTAGCTCCACAGCTTTAGCAGATGTCAGCGAGTACATGTGAACGCTAAGGTCTCAGGCACTCTCAAACTGCAGTCCCCATTCTTGAAAGTCAGGTGTGAACGCGTGCCCGATATGATGGTTCAGTCGGAGAACTCATCGGTTTTTCTCTCGTCGATGTTCCACTGAAGGAATTTAAACTCTGCAGCCCGTGATTGATGTGCTCCTCATATGTCTCAGAGTGGTACTCTGATTGATAATGTGTGATTTCTCACAAAGATGCTGAGGAAACGCGAGTGGATGGAGGATGGGGTGCGACTTCACGCTCCGCCTTAACAGCTGGTACTGCTGTGCAGGAGGAGGACAGCAGGGCTGCATTTCCTTTCAAGTGTCACAAAAATCCTGATGTGTCACTCCTGATATCTGATGGAATATTAAATACTCTCTAATTGTCTCAACACAAACTAATGGCCCCATACCCGAACCCACATTTACAGTACTACACTAAAATAAATAAATAAATATATAAATATATATATATATATATGATATATATATATATATATATATATAATCTTTATATCTTTTTTCATTTTTATTAATGCGGCCAAGTAGGCTGTGTTTGGTAACATTTCTGTGTGTGGATGCCATTCTGTCTGTAAACACGGTAGCTTGAAAATGTTTGAATGAATTCTGATTAAACTTTGTAGGGGTGCAGAGTGGGGTCATGTTAACTATCCATTCAAATTTGGCTGACATTCACCGAGGTCTTCAAGGTCAACTTAATGATTTATTGGTTGAAAATTAACAAAAGGCCTTATAACTTATAAACTATGATTCCTACAAGTGTGGTGTGTACTGTCAACATATAGAAAGTACTGTATAAAGATTTAAGATGTCACATTTGGCCTCTGACCTCGCCTTCAAGGTCTGAATGTCTTGGGTCTGTCTTAAGTCTTTAAATAAAGTAAAGTCGAGAGAAAGAGAATGAGCCGCATAGTTAGAAATACACTGTAATATAATATGAATTCAACTTAATCACGTCAGGTTATTTACAAATAGTACCTGTTATCCATGACCTGCGCCCGCATAATGTTTGTGTAATCAAAGTAAAGTTCTGCCGTGCTGCCCTCATCTGATTTTTACCGCACTACAAACTTCTGAAAGTTTAAAATGAGCAAAGAAAACAAAATGAATATGTACAAAATAGAAATTATTCCTTTAAAAGGAAATACTGCCCAGAGAGTGAGTTGCCTTGGGGGAGGGATGAGTATTTGGCAGTTCGACTCTGATTAAGCAACACAAGTGTCCCAACAATGGTGTAAAGTAGGATGAGGCTCTCTGGGTGAGGTTGAGGAGGTGGATGTGTGGAGGAGGTGGGTCACACTGAGACTCTGAAAGGCAGAATGACAGGATAACAGTGGGGTTAAAAGCACAGGGAGCAGACACTCATTAGCTCACAGCCGGGAAATCTGCGGCAAAATTGAGTTTGACAGCGTGGCAAAGCGGAAGTGTAGAACAACAATAAGAATAGAATAACAGCCCGAACAGCCACAAAGATCTGCCTTATTGAACCGGCACAAAAGCTTCACGAGCAGCCGGAAGAATCCAGAAGTGTTGATGTCTGGATAGTGTCTCGGTGCATGTGGACAATCACCTGAAGGTTTTCAAAGCTAAAGAAGTTGAATATTCTGCTTAGCATGCACTTCACACGCTCAAGACAAAACTAAGAAACACTCAACAGAAGATGTGTCACAAAGTCCGGCAGGAGGAAGCCCTTTCTGGGTTGCAGGCGTCAGGCGCTGTCTGAGAAGTATTCTAGATAAGGTGTAAAAAAATGCCTTTTATTTATTACTATGCAAATGTTTTTCCAATACCAGCTCCTGAAGTAGAGGACTGTGTTTAATACTGGCTGTAATTTCTCAGCAGTTAATGCACTATTTTAGTTCCACACCTCAAATTGATGCATAACGTTTTCTTTTCATGTAAGAACGTGCAGTATGGAAGAAGGCAATAACACATGTTTTGGTGCACAAGTAAAACAACAGTGTCCAAAAATATATGGACCTAAATGATTTCTGTAATGATATTGATAAGAAATGTAGAGGGCCACTGGTGATGAAACTAAAAATTGTCATTCATAAGTCCGTAAATTCACCCAGACTGTCCCCCAGGTTGTCCTGAGACCACCTATATCCGCTATCTCTGTTATCTCATTATCCATCTCTTTGCTTCTTTTCTGTAATAGACCTCAATTTTGCTGTCTTTGAACTAATGCACCATTAGCGGCACTGCATTTCAAAGCTAACCCACTCAGGCCTTTCATTTAAGCAGTCGTGCTTCCAGATGTTCCCAGCCTTTTTTACTTTGATGCCTCATTCCTGATTATTCTCTTTTCACATAAACATGTTTCCCTTCCTTTTAAAAGCATTTCCTTACCTTAATACATTTATTTTCCTTGGGTAGACTGAGGCATGGGCTATTTGAGCTCCACATATTGATTGTTGTGGGGAATTTGATGCCTAGAGACTTGGTGTTCTCCTCTCCTCTTCTTTCCTCTCTCTCCGACCCTGGGGGAATTTTAAATGGAAACACATTACTATGAATCACACAGCAGGGAGCTCCATGATTGATAGCATTGCTTACCATTTACTAGTCACTGTCTGGAGATAAGCCCTGAATTTATGGAGTATTGGAAATCCTTGCCACTGCTACATGCGGATTAGAGTGAGGAACAGCTCACCCCATACTGCCACTGGAGTCACCCGGTTAACAGCTTAAGTGTAAAGTAAGGAGCACCTTTTATTGTATATAAAAATTAGCATTCATCTTTTTTTTTTCTTTTTTTTTCTGGGCTGCTGCTGTAAATTAAACTGGTAAAGCCTGGAGCACAGTGTCACCTGCATGTGAGTGAGCGTATGCTGTCTCTAACCCGTTCTGAATGCTGCTCAGTAAAGCAAATGGGCCTTTCTGCACCTTTTAAAAAAGAAAAAAAATCATAGCGCTACTCTGTCAGGTACACCTTGCTGCTATTGGGTTGGACCTCCATTTGCCTTAAATCTCTGTGGCACTGATTTAACACGGTCCTAGAAACATTCCTCTGAGATTTTTGGTCCATATTGAGATGTTGGCATCACACAGGTGCTGCACATTTGTTGGCTGCACATCCAATCTCCCATTCAACCACATCTCAAAGATGCTCCAGTTGGTTGAGATCTGATGGCTGTGGGGGCCATTTGAGTATAGAGAGCTCACCGTCACGTTCAAGCAGCCAGTTTGAGATGATCTGAGCTTTGTGACGTGACGTGCCGTCCTGCTCAGAAGGTGGATACAATGTGACGGGTCCCAGTAGATCAGAAGTTTGTGAAATAGTCAATTAACAAGTATGCAATGCTCAAAGTCACTTACGTCACCTTTCTTACATATTCAGATGTTCACTCTGAACTTCAGCAGGTCTTCCTGACTTTGGCTACATGCCTAAATGCACTGAGTTGGTACCACGTCATTGGCTGACTAGATATCCGTGTTAACAGCAGGTGAACAGGTGGAGCTAACAACGTTACCAATGGGTGGATATTTTGGTGGAATTTTTTTAATGTATTTTTACAAAAGGTGTTACTCTTTTATATCATAGAAGCTGCTCACAGATCTTTCGTGCATCATGGAAAGGATGATTTTTAAGATTGAAAAGAAAACTGCAGCCTTCAGTTTTAAAACTGAGATTGTTTTTTTTTTTACTTACTATTTTTGCACTTAGTTACATTTGTATCAATTCACTGCTTGGTCTTGCTTTTACTCACTGTTTCCTAAGTTTTAGGTACTTTAGTAAAAGATCGTGGTTCATAGCATTAACTTGGCACCAAGTAGGTAAATCACGTTTATATATTTAAAAAGCAGCTTTTTAAAAGGACGTGTTTTTACAGAGGCTTTGTTCACGGACCTACACTTTTGTCTTTCAGAGGCAGCCTAGACCTCAGATTGCATATCTAAGGGCTATAGGACCAAAGTCTTTTGGTTTTGGTCGATTGCTGGCAGGTTTGTGTGTCACGGAAAAAAAGTCTAATGTTACAAAATTTTAGAATTATTTGATACCTAGCTTGGTTTACCGAACTCCACTACAGTATATGTAATCGTGTGGCGGTCAGATTGACAGCCAAGTTGGGCAAGTGGCTGGGAGGATGCACCCTGAGCCGTCTAAGCCATTTCATCATATTAATATCCTGCCACACTGTGACCGAATATTTGATCTGCACACACTGATAATCAACAAGTCGTTTTACATCTACATTGTGCCGGCGCATCACACGTGGGGGCTGTGTCTGTGGTGCCGATCCCATTATGGAACATGACTTAATTCTCCTTGACACAAAGCCAATTCGGGGAGTGATTGTTTCACAGGTTCATCCTCTCTCACGCAGCATGAGGGCAGAAGGGAAGTGGTGGTGAGGAGGTGGGTTGCATTAGGCACTGAAAGACCACAGCTGAGGGGGAAATAGCTGTCAGGCCTGTGGAGGGAGGAAGAGGACACAGTAGAGCCCATCGCTTGTGCTCCCTGAGAGACTTATTACAGAAACAGGCCAGGGCGAGAGCTGGTAATTAATTTGGAGAAAGCTTATATTGGTTTTGATGCACCAGAGACTGACAACAGTAGCTGCCTGCTGCATGCGCCTGTACTCGTGTCTGTATAAAAACAGGAAACCAGGAAGGGCTGTTTACATGGAATATCTGCAACAATGCATATTTATGCCTCCTGTAGTCGCCCCATCCTCCCTGTTCCTCTGCAACTCGTATATTCATCTCTCGCCTCCTCTCTCACTTATGCACCGCTGCAGCTGCCCTGGTTAGATTCTTCCTCCATTATGAGTGTGTGTTGTTCAAGGCAGCATTTTCTAAATGATGAAACTATACTCGGCGTGGGAAATTATTAATGTCACAGAAAGGAAATAAGCTTGTTTTCCAGCAGCTCATTCATTCAGAAGCTGCAGAAGCACAATTACAATACGAAGCAATCGCAGAGATTGAAAGGACCACAGAATTTGCACTCTTAGTCATACAAATCAGCTGTTAGGTCATTTTCGAGGACAAACATCAGCCATTAGACAAATGTTTTCTAATGACTGAGGAGCAGCGAGAATGAATTTATAATGTTAACTGCTGTCATTCAAAGTTTTTATCATATTTTTTTAATATAAAGCATATATATATATATATATATATATATATATATATATATATATATATATATATATATATATATCATAGATTAATTGATGTTTTTTTTCCCGGGAATTGGAAAAAGATGATAAATCTAACTTTTTAAGATTAAAAGGAAAAGAAAAAAGGATGGGTTCCATCATTTTGGTTTCAGGGCAGGTTCAGCCCAGTATCATTTCACAGCATGCAGTTCATTACTGTCATGTCAGCTTTGCATGCTGGTGCATTACTGCCTGCTTTTGGAAAGGAGAGCAGGCGATCCATTAACGAGTGAGGAGGACACAATCAAATACAATAATTCATACCTTCACAGAATGTCTAATGTTCTGCTTTTGATGCAACTCTTCAAATTTATGGCCAGTTTAAGGATGGTTTAGGTATATAGGTGTATCATCTGTGGTGTAAACAGCAGCTCACTGAAGATGGCCTCGGGGTGTGTCAGTGACCGTCTGGTTGCGAGGGAAATATGTATTTTCCGCAACTGGTTGGCAGCTTGCTGGAGGTTGCTGGCAGCTGCTAATGTGAAACTGGTCACAAAGATATACATGCTGCATTGCTTTGGTCACTAGCAGTTTGCTGCGGTCGCCAGCTGTTTGCACGGAAGACGCTAACTTGTCTCCAAACCACTCGACAAGCGCGAGTGAAAACTGTAAAAAGCACAATACAATCTGGAAACAGACAATTTGCCTCAATGTAAAAGTTGTGATTTTTGAAATGCGTTGTTCGCAACAGTAAGGCACAACTTTTACTTTGAAGGTGAAAGGTGTCCTGTTTCCTGTTTGCATCACAGTTTCACCACAGCTCGCAGAGTACATGGCAAGCAATAGAATCCACAGTAGCTGGTCCCCTGATGCCATTTAAGCATCTTTTAAATGGTGCAGGTTACCAGTTAGACACCATATCAGCAGCACCTGTGCGATACTATTGGGTCAACACAGAACCATAATCATAATGGCAGTGGGCCAACCATTTATTATCAACCATTCATATGTCTTAAAACTTAGGATTATAAAATGAATATAGCCGTTGGGCTCTCTGAAAGTATTGAATGCTTACTGGAATATTTACTGGAAGCATTATGGGTATAGTAGAAATTCATGTAGCAATGTGGTCAGTGGTGCATCCACTTGTGTGAGAGCACCCCCGAAAACTCTGTTCTTGATAGGTGCTTAAAGTACCGATTATGTTACTGTACATAACGCACCAACACATGACCCACCAGGAGTCTGAATCGAAGGTCAACTTTGGCTAATTTTGTGCGCCACCAGACAGCATACGCTTTCTATTTATTAAACAGCAGGTGTGTACTTATTTCATAACAATCCTAAAGTTTTACCTAAACTTTGATCACTCGTACAGTATGTTAAGTAATGGAGACCTGCACCTGATGTTTTGGACAGAGGGGGGGAAATGCAGGATTTCTTTTCTCACTGGATTGACCTGATTTCTGTTAATTGGACGTAGACGGGTCCAGTGAGACAAACCCTCAAACTGTACGCTTAACAATTTAATTTCAGTCACAACCCTCCTCCTCCGTCTCATTCTTCTTCTTCTTCTTTTTTTTTTAAAGTGTGGATCTAAGACAGAACCCATGGCAGTGGTGAAACTAGGTCCTGGGCTTCAAATAGCAGGCCATTGTATCCCAGGAGTCCACAGCTGAGGAAAGGCCAAGAGGAGCAGACAACACACACACACACACACACACACACACACACACACACACACACACACACAGGCAGACAGCAGGAGTGAGAGATAGAGAGCGAATTGTTTGATGAAAATTAATATTTGTCATTTGTTGCCGCACACAACGCCCCGCAGACATATACAGTACAACGAGCATTGTTTGACTCGGTTTCTTTTGAAGATATCACAGTGTACCTGTGTTTCCAGCACAGCTGGGAGAATTCGGTTATGTGCCGTTCTTGTATGTTTCCTTTGATGTGCTTTGGGACTGCTGGCTATTTCCAACTTTGTTCCAGTCTGTTACTCCAACCTCATTGTCCACCCGGCTGTGAGGTGTCATGTATGGTAACTTTTGTGTCTGCTGCAGACGCAATATTGCAATACTTTTTTTTTAAACAGGGTTTTATTTTTTTTTATCATATCTCTAAGAAATATAAACTTACAACTGGATTCTTGCAAAGGACCCTTTGGGGTTACATTTAAACTCACTGGGTGAGTGTTGTTTTATGTGGAGGGTTAATGTTGTCTTCTTTCAGCTGTTCCCTTCAGGGGTCACCACAGTCGATCATCTGGCTCCGTCTCACACTATTCCTTTCATCCTCCTGTCACACCAACCCTCTGTGTGTCCTCCTTCACTACACCCATGCCCCCTCTCTTCTTTGTTTGTCTCTGGCCAACAGTAGCACAGTTTCCACCAGCACCCTGCTGAGCAGCAGCAGCAGAGGCGGTCGTTGTTAACCTGGGCCTTTTTACGATGGATGCCCTTCCTGACACAGCTCTCCCCGTTTACCCAGGCTTAGGACTGGAACTAGGAGTACTCATTTAAATCTAAAAAAAAAAAAAGAGAGAGAGAAAATGTTTTCATTATAGTCACAGTTTAGCTGCCTTAACCTAACCAGTACGTTACATAAAAAGAAAATGCCAGTGTAACAGTTCAAACCATGCACTCACTGCATCAGATACAGTTGTGGCCAGTGCAGCAGTCAAGCAAGAAGACATGTTTTCATTGTGGTTAACATTTGCAGTTTTTAATTGGCGTCTCTTGACTCTGCTGCCAACTGTATAACGCATCTGTAACACAGCCGGCAAGAAAGGCCTTTAAGAACACTATGCAGCAACTTTCTTGTTCTGAAAGATCGATATGAAAACTTTCATTTGTTAGCAGAAATGAAGCCAGCAGATAACAATCGAGCCGGGCAGCTGCCGGCACAGAAGGAAGCGGGTCAGTCCAGAAGAGCAGCGAGGGCTAAATCCCTGACTTCTAATAAACTCGCTGCTAATGGAAAAACTAATGTCTGCTCAGCTGTAGCCTTTCTAATATTACACCTATGTCTCATCTCTCGTGTGCTCTCTGACGTATCGCTGTTGCTCATCATCCCGTAATACCAACCGGCCTCGGTGTCTCTCCTTAGAGGAGCACGGCAGCATTTTAACATTGGTTACCGTGGAGACCGCAGCGGTGCCACCGGCAGGAGCAGCCTCTTGCTCATTCCGGCTGACATTCAGAAAAGCCCCTCCAGTGTTTGTACGCGCACACATGACAGCACCCCCGGGTACTACATATTAATGTTCCCCTGAATATATAAAGCCTGAAACATATGCGCTTACAACTGGATCAGTGTGATGTGGGTGACGCACGTGAACGTACACCAACCAGTCAACTCATCTGTCTGAACGGCTCCCAGAGTAATAATTATGTGACTGCAGCTTTTTTTAATACGTCAGAACTGCGGTGACTAACAGATTGATGGAACAGCCACTGGTGCTTGGAGGGGTGGGTGTGTGTATGTGTGTGTGTATCCCAGTAGATCTGGAGCACCTGGTCCTAGTTATCTACCAGATATAAAATACCAGTTTCCAGGATGTCTCACTTTTCTCTCCGCCACTACCCGCACTTTTTAATCTGCTCAGCCTTTAATTTGTCATTCCACGGCGTAGTGGTTCGCACGTTTGCCTAACGCGCGAAAGGAGACACGAATGCCTTTGGGGTTGCGTCGGGAAGGGCATGCGGTGTGAAAATCTTCCAAATCAAATATGCAGAGCTAACCGCTGTGCTGACCCCTTGTGAATAAGCTCAGTCTTTACTTTGTTTGGACTCCACAGCATCTGTGCCCTACTAAAAATACCCATCTGAAAATTCCTGCCTGGAAAACCTGACAGTCTTATGAATTTACTTTTCAGTTTGGTTTATCGCTAAACCCAAATAACCTTGAATGGGATGTGTTGAAGCCGTCAACATTTCTAGGCTGGAAAATACTGCCGTTCTGTCAAAGCTGTTTGGCTTTGTGGAGAAAATTGTTCATTGGCACTACCGCCTAGCTGCCCCAGTTGTAGCAATAGTGAGAATGGTCTTGCTCTTTATATAAGAGTGCTCAGGCGGAATCTCTTTGATACAATGGAGACCCTGCAGCATAATCTTTCAATCTGCTGGGTCACTGTTGAGAACTGGCACATTTTAAGGGTTTAATATACCTAATCCAAGCAGGTTCATGCAAACAGCAAATGAAAGTTAGAAAGAAGACAACATGAAAAATGCTGCTCGTGTCCTGCACTGCCGGGGTCGGTGCAGCAAGGCGCTGAGGCCAAAGGACACAATGTGCCTATCACCAGTGACTGTGACAATAATAAGAGCACATTCATGCAATTTTCCCTAGTAAGAATATACGGTTTTACATGACAAAAATCTAATTTCCCTTGCAGTATTTATTGTGTCATATGTAATCTAGTTGTCACTTCAATGTTAGATCCAGTTTGTCATGAAGAAAGATGACAAGTGTGGGCTGTTTGTAAGAAGGCATTGGAGGAGTATGACAGCACTGTCAGCATCACTGTTATGTTTACACATATCCAATTTTAAGCAAATTCTTCTTTTTTATGTTGCTTGATGTGGTGCTCAATGCTTCTCTTTGTTGGTCCAAAATTTGGAGCATGAAGTCATGTTTTATTCTGCATAACTGAGGACGTACAAGAAGATGTTTTGCAGGTAGCCGTGAAATAGGAAAATGGAGTTAAAATGAAAAGATTGGGCAATAACTGGTCAATAAAAGCTAGGGGTATAACAGCTATAGCAACAATGTAACTTTTTTTTTTTGCCTTCTTTGTCATGAGCAAAACTGAGTTAAAGTTGTTTTGGACTCTGAGGCAGGACCCAGACTCACGCACCGTTCTCACTTTAATGCCGAGAACCTGAGAGTCGCAGCAAATGAGTGTTTGCATTGATCTAACTGCAGAGACGGCTGTGGGCAGGATGGCCAGACAGGAAAGTTCCAGGAATCCAGGCAACAGCGGAGGGTGGACAGGCAGGTGAATCCAGGCAGGTAAATAGAGAAACCAGCCAGAGACTTATTGGACAAGAGAGGAAGTCTTCAGCCAACTGAGTTTCATGAACATAAGTGAGCCTGCATACCACACAACAGGCCATGACAACCTGAGCTTTAAGTACCGGCAGGTATTGAGCAAGTCAAGAACAGGTGTCTTTGCTAAATAGCGGGGACGCTGGGAGGCCCTGTCATGGGGCAGAGTCCCCAAATACAGCCTAACCACCTCCACCTTTAACTGAGAGTCAGAGAGAGAAAGCAAAATGGAAAACAAACCCCGACTGGCTCAGGACCCTGACATTCATTTACAATAATGAGATACTGGATTTGTTTGGCACAAACAAATCACAGGAGTCGGTGTCAAAAAAATTTACAGGTATTTTATTTAATCCTTTTCATGCTTTAAAATGAGTAGGATCCATTTCTGTAGTTGAGTGAAACTGTATTTTTAAATAAAGCCATTTAGAATGGCCAGCTGACCATGACAGATCCTTGGCCAATCCTCGGCTGGTCCTCGACCATAATTAACCCCCTGCTTGTGATGTGGACAGCATTTAGGAAAACCGGTGGTAATGTTTTGTGTATCCACCAGGGGGGAGCAGCGGTGATGGAAGCTCATTCATGGCTATACTGTATATTCAGACATTGTAAATTTAAATGACAGAATCATATTGTTGAACCTTCCTGTAAAACACTGATATAGATTTGTTCTCGCAGCAAATGGAAGCTGTGCACAACGAACAAGCAAAAGAGAAGACTGTTTGCAACAATGCTGCAGTAGCTATTTCTTTCTTTCTTTCTTTAAAGGTGCAAAAACTGCATGTGCTGACAGCTAGGTGAGAATTAACATGTCATTAGCATTCAGACCAGCTGACAGCTCTCCCAGCTCCCACTGAATAGGAATCAAAACATTACAATATGTGATAACTGTTTATCTATATTTATACATTTTCTAGGTCTTTTTTTTTTTTTTTTCATTGTGTATTCAAAGCAGTCATCAGCTGACCCCGCAACCTGAATCTAGGTAATAAAGCACTCACAGTTTATGGGAAATGCAGGGAAGTGGCCGAAGCCATACCCGGGGCTTTCTTAAGATAAATAAAAACATTAATAACCGTTTTTATTTTTAAAAAAAACATGTTACACAGATATCTTAACACTAGTTTTACTAACATTGTATGAATTGTGTAATTTTAAAATTCCCTGCTGCAACCCACTTTTTATTATTAATTTTAAATCTCTTTAAATTCCGCGCTCTGAACGAGGTACTCCAAAAAATGCCTCTCTTCCACTGGTGCCTACTGACTCGACCCTACTCTACTCAGTTTTGTTCGTTTTTCATTACAATTGAGTCCCGTGATGTCATTTGTGTGTGACACAGACACAAACGGTCCTTTCTGTTGTCAGCGACCAAGCACAGAAACGTCTGTGTTGATTAGTGTGTAACCATTTCTCTCGCTGCTGGGTTTAAAAAAAAAAACAGCAGGTTTTCACTCTTATGAAGCAGTCGCTCTTATGACTCATCTAGTGACATCACTGTCTGGCCGATCAGTGGCATGCATTCTGCTGACGTCACATTTTCGGCTTGACTCAGATCACTTGGAACCGCAGCTGAGTAGGTACTAAAAAAGTACCTGGTGCCAGGTACTACCCACCCAGTGGAAATCCCTGAGATGAGTTGAGTCGAGCCGAGACAAGTAGGTGGCAGTGGAAAAGCTGCAAGAGTCCATGCCTTTGGATTAAAACAAACAAACAAAAGAAACACTGCACATCTCCGGTAAATGGCTGTAGTAATTTTAACGGCAAAAAAATAACTTTTGCAGATAGGTGAGAGAGAGCCCAGACCGTCATTAACATTACAGCACCTTCATTTGTGGCACTTTGGCAACCATTCAAACAGCTCTCCCACCCCCACAGAAGGCAGCAACTTCCAACCACCAGCCCAGGTATCAGTCTCCATGCCGGTGGGATCTTAACACACTGCATGATCCTCTTTGGAAGAATCATTGACAGAACTACATCGGAATTTCACTCTTGTTATCTCGGGGCAATTGTGAGAGCTGAATATCAAGGAAAACCTTAAATCTACTCATCTAGTATTCCAGACACATTTTACTAATGTCCTGTATCCTGTAAGGCACCGTGAGGTCGCTTTGTTTGAGTGCTGCGCTCAGTCCTGTTGTACGTTTCCAAAGACATCATCCCAGCCCCCACAAAACTCAGCCCAAACTGTCGATCAGTACTCGCATCACACGTGTTCCTTCAATTCTAATAGCACTGTAGCTTTCACACAGCCATATAATTTTCAATTCAGTTCAGTTTTATTTATGTAGCGCCAAATCACAACAAACAGTCGTCTCAAAGTGCTTCATACTCTACAGTAAAAACCACACAATGCAGTGTGTCCGCATCGCTGCAGACGCAGTGTCCCGCTCCCTTCTCCCCTCACTCATGAACCAGACCCTGAGATACTTAAACTCCTCCACCTGGGGCAGCAACTCCTCCCTGACCCAAAGTGGGCACTCCACCCATTTCTGGCTGAGGACCATGACTTGGTTTGATTAAGGCCTGATAAAAAGAGTGGAAGGGTTGGGCGATAACACACACACACACACACACAAAGAAACATACAGTCTTGAGGAAGTTAGCTATCAAATATTTAACAATGCCAATATAAATAAAAATAATAACAAATGTGAATTCTACTTCAGAAAAGGGAAATTAAGAAGAATGCAGGCACTAATATTCTATTCTACCTTTGCATTTTGAAATTAAAAACGAATTATTTAGTGAATTCATGTTACTGTAATTCCCAATTAAATATATTAAGCATAGAGGAGAGCTGCTCTTTGAGTCATTTGGAAGGAGAAAGTTGCAGCTGGTGATGACTTCTAGTGTAATCTCTCTTACTGGTCCTGATGAACCTTGAAAATGCAGTCTGAGAGGTGTTTAATATATTAACTCCTTTGTCGAGGTAATATTAGTAACTAGATAAAAAATCAGCTACTGTAATGGCCAGCCATAAGTGTTACAGTCTTCTTTCCTTAAGCAAAAGGCAACTGTAAGGAACTGAAAGGTCAGGTTCTAATGAAAAATAAAAAAGTTATTACAATGCTGCCTTTTTTATCTCGTCTCTCTACGCGGAGTATAGAGTTCAAACAGGGGAACTTAATAATGTAGCTTTTAATTTATGTCTCTCTTCAGTTTTGACCTTGCCAACCAGTAAGCAGTGCTTCAGCTGTGACACTTTCTTTCCATATGCTTATTTGCTCAATATACTCTGCTCCAAAAAATAAAGGGAACACTTAAACAACACAATATAACTCCAAGTAAATCAAACTTCTGTGAAATCAAACTGTCCACTTAGGAAGCAACACTGATTGACAATCAATTTCACATGCTGCTGTGCAAATGGAATAGACAACAGGTGGAAATTATTGGCAATTAGCAAGACACACTCAATAAAGGAGTGGTTCTGCAGGTGGGGACCACAGACCACTTCTCAGTACCTATGCTTTCTGGCTGATGTTTTGGTACACTTTTGAATGTTGGTGGTGCTTTCACACTCGTGGTAGCATGAGACGGACTCTACAACCCACACAAGTGGCTCAGGTAGTGCAGCTCATCCAGGATGGCACATCAATGTGAGCTGTGGCAAGAAGGTTTGCTGTGTCTGTCAGCGTAGTGTCCAGAGGCTGGAGGCGCTACCAGGAGACAGGCCAGTACACCAGGAGATGTGGAGGAGGCTGTAGGAGGGCAACAACCCAGCAGCAGGACCGCTACCTCCACCTTTGTGCAAGGAGGAACAGGAGGAGCACTGCCAGAGCCCTGCAAAATGACCTCCAGCAGGCCACAAATGTGCATGTGTCTGCACAAACGGTTAGAAACCGACTCCATGAGGATGGTATGAGGGCCCGACGTCCACAGATGGGGGTTGTGCTCACAGCCCAACACCGTGCAGGATGCTTGGCATTTGCCAGAGAACACCAGGATTGGCAAATTCGCCACTGGTGCCCTGTGCTCTTCACAGATGAAAGCAGGTTCACACTGAGCACATGTGACAGACGTGACAGAGTCTGGAGACGCCGTGGAGAGCGATCTGCTGCCTGCAACATCCTTCAGCATGACCGGTTTGGCAGTGGGTCAGTAATGGTGTGGGGCGGCATTTCTTTGGAGGGCCGCACAGCCCTCCATGTGCTCGCCAGAGGTAGCATGACTGCCATTAGGTACCGAGATGAGATCCTCAGACCCCTTGTGAGACCATATGCTGGTGCGGTTGGCCCTGGGTTCCTCCTAATGCAGGACAATGCTAGACCTCATGTGGCTGGAGTGTGTCAGCAGTTCCTGCAAGATGAAGGCATTGAAGCTATGGACTGGCCCGCCCGTTCCCCAGACCTGAATCCCATTGAGCACATCTGGGACATCATGTCTCGCTCCATCCACCAACGTCACGTTGCACCACAGACTGTCCAGGAGTTGGCGGGTGCTTTAGTCCAGGTCTGGGAGGAGATCCCTCAGGAGACCATCCGCCACCTCACCAGGAGCATGCCCAGGCGTTGTAGGGAGGTCATACAGGCACGTGGAGGCCACACACAATACTGAGCCTCATTTTGACTTGTTTTAAGGACATTACATCAAAGTTGGATCAGCCTGTAGTGTGTTTTTAACCTTTAATTTTGTGTGTGACTCCAAATCCAGGCCTCCATTGGTTAATAAATTTGATTTCCATTGATGATTTTTGTGTGATTTTGTTGTCAGCACATTCAACTTTGTACAGAACAAAGTATTCAATGAGAATATTTCATTCATTCACATCTAGGATGTGTTATTTGAGTGTTCCCTTTATTTTATTGAGCAGTATATAATACTATTTTTATATATGGGGCATAAGGCCTCTGAGCTTGAGGGTCCTGCGCAGTATCTTAGCTGTTCCCAGGACTCCGCTCTTCTGGACAGAGATCTTGGATGTCTTTCCTGGAATCTGCTGTAGCCATTCTCCCAGTTTGGGGTCACTGCCCCGAGTGTTGCGATTACCACGGGGACCACTGTTACCTTCACCTTCCTCATCCTCTCCAGCTCTTCTCTGAGTCCTTGGTATTTATTGAGCTTCTCATGTTCCTTTTTCTTGATGCTGCCATACCTTACAGTGTACAGTGTACAAAAGTGAGTACACCCCTCACATGTCTGCAGATATTTAAGTATATCTTTTCATAGGACAACACTGACAAAATGACACTTTGACACAATGAAAAGTAGTCTGTGTGCAGCTTATATAACAGTGTAAATTTATTCTTCCCTCTAAATAACTCAATATACAGCCATTAATGTCTAAACCAGCAGCAACAAAAGTGAGTACACCCCTTAGTGAAAGTTCCTGAAGTGTCAGTATTTTGTGTGGCCACCATTATTTTCCAGAACTGCCTTAACTCTCCTGGGCATGGTGTTCACCAGAGCTTCACAGGTTGCCACTGGAGCTGGTGGATATTCGAGACTTTGCGCTCCTCCGCCTTCTGCTTGAGGATGCCCCATTAATGGCTGTATAATATACAGTATATATATATATATATGTAAAAATTAGGACAAAATAGTTTTGCAGAAGGTAATCAGATGTCCGCTGAAAGGTTTTCGAGCTGTAATGGTATCCTGAATTCTACATTTGTCTTATATTTTCATTAATCGTGGGAGGATGTCCCCATCAGTGATGGGTCTTTTTTTTTTAATCATTTTTTAGTAGAAGCCTTCCTCCTTTCATCTTCAATTTTCAAACTTCACATATGCCGTGCTGTTTGATTCCAGGGTTTTTAGTATTTAATTGAATCTATTTTCCTGTGTACAATTGAATTTTTCTCCTTCCAGGATCCAACCCTGTGCTTAACAACTGAAGTGTTCTTTTCAAAAACTCCTGCAGCCTTTGATCTCTAAAAAAAAAAAAAAAAAAATTTGCTCTTTGCATTCAGAAAGTTTTATTGTAAATTCATCTGTCCACAGGAATTGATTCCAATGTGCATTAATGTTCATTTTTTTCATCCCTGAATGTCTCTGCCACTGCACATTAGGATAATCAGTCCTCACTGCTCTCTTGTAGTAATACTAAATACTGAGGTCTTGTATTTCTAACATTTATAGGAGTAGTTTTCTGGACCTCAACTTGACATCCATGTTTCCTGTTGAATGGCACTTCTTAATAATGTGAACTGAGGGAGGAAAATGCTGCATGTAAAACATGTTGCTTTCTGCCTAAAACCTGTTCCTGTTTTATGGCATCAATGATTTTACTTTCCAAGTCAACTGCTGAGTGCAGGGCTGCTGCTTAGAGGCCCTGTTGACTGGTCGGACAGTGATTTAGTGTCAGAGTACTCATAAAATGCCAAATAATTAGGATCAGACACTGTGCTTTCAAATATTGTGGGATGTCCAAATGTCTGATTTTCTTTTTTTTCATTGCTAAGTTATAAAAAAATAAATAAAATAACACTGATCATAAAATTTGGATGTTTGATCTTTAACTTTCCTTTTGGAGGTAAGTTTATCTTCTGCCCACTACTGCAAACACAAATTCTGACGGGGTGTGCCCAAACTTGTTCATGCACACTTTTGCCATGTAATCCAAATCTGAGTTAATCTGAATGCTCCAGGCGTGTGAAGGTTGTGAGCTGCACTGTGGAAGATTGCCTACATTTAAGAGCCGGTTGTAATATTTTGTCATTTCACATTAAATGCTGTGCTCAAGGATCATGGCTGCAGTCAAGTCAAATTAATGGCAGGCATGCTCAATAAGCGAGATGATCTCTCCGCATTATATTTTCTGTTCAAATTTAGCACAATCGCTGCCGTTATTCTTGGACAGCTTTTGAATATGGGATTTCAAAGCAAGGCTGTCTCCCACTGGCTCGGCAGTTAGCATTAAATGAAAGGTGTTTCAGCAGTCGCGTTCCTTCCTGTGTTCTCTGATAACGTTCCTAATTTAGCATCAGTCAGTGATTTATCTTTGGTGACCAATCAAGCATCATATGTTTAAGTCCCACTCATGTGGTGTAAGATCCGTTTCACAAAGCCAACTCAGACATTTCAGAGAAAGAGAGAAGGTTAAAGACGAAACAAACACTCCTGGTAGAGACGCGGTAAATCCTCTACTTTGTGCCACTTATCCAGGGTCAGCTCACAGCATTAGGCCTGAACTGCCTGTTCAGACCTAATGCTTTCAGACTAGGGAGTTTAGGATGAGATAAGATGCATAATCTTCCTGTAACTACCTCAACTGGCAACTTTGTCACAAGCCGAAGGTGACCAACCCCCAGTTGTTGGAATGTATTGCAAGGATCGGTCCCTCGGTTCAGCTAACTGAAACTGGGCCCCTGCTCATAACAAGCCTTGGAGTTCACTAAGCGGCTTCCACTTTCATTTTCAATCTTTATTACTGCCATGAACAGAACATAGTTTTCCCATGTTTCGTGACTGTGGTGGACAGTCCAGCGGAACCCTTCTCAGCTAAATGATCCTACAATTGGGGCAGAGCTTCAAAGACTTTGGAATCATCATTAGGAAATTGCACAATAGGATCTGGATTATTCGAGCGATTATGCATATGCTGCAGAAATTTAAAGCTTTGCTCATTTCTGCAGTTTTGATCCCTGTAGAGAAAGAGCATTAGCAACCTCCTCAGTTAAAGCAGATCCTGACCAAGACTAATGGTGACTGAGCACGCTGGTTTTCTACTGGCTTCCCCGCCTGCTGCTTCACTCAGGGGCTGTAACTGTCATTGTTCAAGAGGAACTAGCATGTGCGCAATCAGTCGCTGGCAATCTACACACAACGGATGCTTCTTAGATTTATTTATTTATTTTTTTGTCTTGATCTTGTTTGAACGTCAGGAAGATGCAGTTAACAATAACCTCCAAAATAAACCAGCTCCAGGCGTCGGGTGTGAACAGGGCAGGGAGCGCATGGCTCTCACTGCAAATAACGCTGGATTCGTTTCTGCATGTTATCTTTTATGTTCAATCAGTTTGATTTTGCATATTGAGGTTAAAGTTTATTTAGAGTGATGCATCATTGTCATAACCTACTATATGACTTTCTTTTCAGAGACTTTTTACTCTGGTGTGATCAGTCGTGCTTTTTTCATTTTAAATGTTAAACAAATTTAAAATAGACACACCGTCATGGTGTCAGGTACGTCTGAATTTATCTTGCGTGAAAGATTCTCCGTGGCAGTTTAATAGTGCCGATATAATACCAATACAATAATACCAATACCGCCTGCCTGGTGGAGTCTCGGCTCTTTCTTGCTGTCCAGCACCAGAACAGATGCTCTATTGTAACTTTCTCCTATTGTCTGGCTCTTTCTTTTTTTCCTCCCTCTCTCTCTTTCCCACCCTCCCTCTCCCTCTCTATGTCCCGTTCCTCTACTTTTCTCTTGTAAGCCTTTAATGGTGATAAGCTGTTCCATGCTGAATGCGTCCCTGTGTCTCCTTTCTCCCTGGAGCACTATCACTGAACTCAGTCCTGCACTGTTAACTGAGCTATTGATTCACCTCAGATGAACGGTTTTGGATGCAGTGTAGGAATGTGGTCTAGGGATACTAAGCAGCAGTGCACATTTGTGTGTTTTTTGTAATGCCCGAGTGGACCCGTTCTCGCTGTGATGGATCTGTGTGTGATGAGGATCAGCCTTGAAAATGTTTGCGTCCTAACGTGGAGCTAGATTTGATATTCCAGATTCATGTGCAACACACACACACACACACACACGCACCGAGAAACATGTCTTGAGTCAGTTGTGATGCAACTCGACTTTCCCGGTTTGCTGCACAAGTTAGGTTCATCTCTTCACTGCAGTGCGTACACTGTGGCGTTGTGTCTCATTACTTTAAGAATTGTGCATCATTTAACAAAGCTCCCATACGGGGGGGGGCGGACTGTGGTTTCCTGGTTTACAATCTTGTGATTGCCGCACCATCACACCCCCCCCCCTTTCCTCATGCAGGTTCTTTCTGTCTTTCAAACAATAGTTTTCCTGCTCTCTGCACGCTGATACCGTTGTAGCCACTGTGTCACTGCACTGACACCACCTGTGTGCATGTCAGGGGCACCAGAAGATCTGAGAATGGGTCGGTTAATCTGATCGGATTACCCAGCCGGTGTCCATTACCTTCTTCTTGTAGGCACTTTCACTGCTTATACAAGGATACAAAAGCCAAGCAAGTACACACTAGATTCACCAAACATGTTTCAGTATGTTATTTTGCTACTTTATCCACAGCCATGTTTAAGAGGAAATAGTTTATTTTGATTAATGAAGAGTAACTTTTACTGCTTATAGAAGGATACAAAACACAAATGAGTATATGTGTTATATTTTTTAGTTGAAGCTTTTTATATTAAGTTAAAATAACTCATGATACAAACAGTGACATCAGTTATTGTGTGGGGAAGAAATGTTGCACAGCATGTGCAGTTTGAAGACACTCGAGCTTCGGTCGGCTCACGGGCCTCGGTGAGGATAGGATCACCTCACAGAGCATTCATAAGTTGTAGCCAATATTTATTTTAAGGCTGTGGACCTGATGTAAGAACCATTTCAAATCATTTATTTTTGCTAATGACAAATTAGGATTTTGTTCATCATGGGTATTAAACAGTTAGCTGCGGTGGCCCTGAAAGGTTTTCTTTTTGCAATTTAAGATGCATATCGAAAGAATCAAGACTCAAGAATTTGTCACATACACCACAAAACACAGTGGTTATGCTGAGCAATGAAATCCTTACTTTAAGAGTACCCTACACACAATTAAAATAGATAAGTTAAAGTAAAATGAAAGGATAATAAGCATATAAAAAAATAAAATAAAGCAAGTGCAATAAATACAGATGAAGGGTAGAGTGTGGTCAGTGCAATTATGCGTGCTGTTAGAGTGGAAGGACACTCAGAAGGTACGAGTGTTGTTATATAGGACTGTATTATAGTGTGTGTAAAATTGCAGGTGTACAGGTGTGTTTTGACAGTTAAAGCAGGTAATCACAGTTTGCTGATCAGTCAGTGGTTCAGCAGCCTGATGGCCTGTGGCTAGAAACAGTTTTTAGTCTGGTTGTTCGTGCTTTTACGCTCCTGTAACGTCAGCCAGACGCAGGAGTGTGAGCGGTGTGTGGTGTGGGTGGGCGCGATCCTTGGTGACGATGTGCGCCCTCTTTATTACCCGTCTTTTGTAAGTGTCCTGTAGTGATGGGAAGGCAGCTCCACGGATGAATTGTGAAGCTCTGATGAGACGCTGGAGAGCCTTCCTGTCCTGAGTGGTGCAGTTCCCGTACCACACTGTGGTGGAGTTCGTCAGGATGCTTCCGCCGTGCATCTGTAAAAGGTACTGAGGAGCTGGGAGGGTAATCCCAAGTTCCTCAGCTTCCTTGGGGAAAGAAGTTGAGGGTTTATGGTGAGACCTGAGTCCCGTCCAGAACCATGTCCAGATATGGTAAATGGACTAGTTCTTATATAGCGCTTTTCTACTCTAACTGAGCACTCACAGCGCTTATACAACACATTTGCATTCACCCATTCACTTCCATGTGTATCTAAGCGCATACTGTCTAACAATCACACACATTCATACAGTAACTTGGGCTTCAGTATCTTACCCAAGGATACAGGAATCGAACCGCCAACCTTCCGATTAGTAGGTGACCTGCTGTTTTAGTCTCCACAGCAAGTACATATTTTGAAACCCATTTTAGCTGTAGTCTCTTACATGTAGTGTTTTTGGGGGTTTTATGATCTATTGAGCAGTCATGGTCCTAAATTCCTTTAATGAATCATTTGCAATTGCTTTTTCAGATTAATTAGATACGTAGCTTCCAGTGAGCCGCTGGTTTACACTCACTTACAGTCAGTACATCAGGACAGCTTGGAGATATTTGAACCTTTGTGCTGTCAAGTAACTTCTGGTGAAGGTGATGTGTGTATATATATGTAATATATGTAATGTTTATGATTTTCTTTTTCTTTTTTTTTTTTTTGGCTTTTCTTTGGATCTGTATGCTTTTGTAAGACTGGCTGTCAGAACAGACTGAAAGTCGAGGTTGGAGCGCTCCGCTCTGTGGAATGAGATGGCAAATGTCACCAAACAACTCCCACTGTAATTAATCTAAAACTGTTTAATCAGCTTTTAATTAGCTGCATTCAGATGGCAATGGGACTCTTAAAGTCAGGTGCACTGGAAAGGTTTCCCATTTAACTTTAAAATGTATATGTGTTTAATTAAAGCTACCAAGATCTAGGTTATTTGTGATTAGTGGTTTCATCTCTAATAAGGCAAAAAGCCAAAATTATTTTTTCTGTTTACTGACACATACTCAGTGCTTGCTAATTTTACCAGTACACCTTCCAAAATCTAGTTATGCTTTAAGACAAAGTGCCCAGTAACTCTGTGTGGGGTGTTAAACTGCTTCAAATCACAGTGAGGTGTAATTCCTGCCAGTAAGACCACAGTGAACGAGGAGTTTACAGACTAATTTGGTTGCATGTCCTTCATGCCTGTGGATGGATGAGGCAGAGAATTTAAACCTCCCCCACTTTTGGCCCAGTACATAGTCTTATACTTAAAAAATTATCATCTTCATGCCTAATGGCATATAAGGACAGACAAGCCTCCTCCACTGTTGGCTATTTGTGGCTGACTTGGCAGTGTGACCACAGCTCATCATCACTCCTTTTCAGCTTTGCTTTTTATGGACGTAAACCAATGTCTGCTTTCATAAATTTAATTTGTGTTGATTTATGGACTGAAATGTTGACATCTTGAAACGCTGCAGGTTGAAGATTGAGCCAGTTCTCCAGAATTTGTCCCATGTTTTAATATTACGGTGTTAGTATATCCCTATACTCTTGCCTAGTGGCATGTAAATGAGAAACCTCCAGTCCTGGCAGTTCGAAGCATGCTTGGCAGCAGGACTTCAGCTTTTTGCCCATAATAGGTTTTTCCTATTTTTAAGATTATTTTTTATCATTTCTTTGCTTTTCCAGTTATTTTTGATATCCGTAAATGGGCTAAATTGATTTAATATTATTGCTACACAATTTAAATAATTTTACACTTGGCACCCTGCAACCCTGAGCCCTTATTAGATGGTGGGGTAAAGAAATCCATCCATCCATCCATCTTCTTCTGCTTATCTGGGGCTGGGTCACAGAGGCAGAAGCCTTAGCAGAGAAGCCCAGCCCTCCCTCCCCCCAGCCACCTTCTCCAGCTCATCCAGGGGGATCCCAAGGCGTTTCCAGGCCAGCCGAGAGAGATAATCTCTCCAGCGTGCCCTGGGTCTGCCCCGGGGCCTCTTCCCGGTAGGACATGCACGGAAAACCTCACCCAAGAGGCGCTCAGGAGGCATCCTAGTCAGATGCCCGAACCACCTCAACTGGCTCCTTTCGATGTGGGGGAGCAGCGGCTCTGCTTTGATCCCCTCCTGAATGGCTGTACTCCTCACCCTGTCTCTAAGGGAGGGGCCAGCCACCCTTTGGAGGAAGCTCATTTCTGCTGCTTGTATTCGCGATTTCATTCTTTCGGTGACAAAGGGCGACCCTGGCGAGGTCCGACACCCACGGACCAAGCTCTCACTGCGGTTGTACCAGACACCCCATGCTCTGCAGCACCTCCTGCAGGATACCATGAAGGACATGGTTGAATGCCTTCTCCAAGTCCACAAAACACATTTAGACTGGATGGGCAAACTCCCACGCACACTCGAATATCTTCGAGAGGATGAAGGGCTGGTCCAGCGTTCTGTGACCAGGACAAAAACCTCATTGTTCTTCTTGAATCTGAGGTTCGACTAACGGACGGACCGTCCTTTCCAGCAGCCTGGCATAGGTGCTGGGCAACAGTGTGACATAGGAAAATGACTGGATACAATTCTAAATGTGCCTCAAAGCATATTTTATCAGCATATTTAGGAGAAACACTAATCATGCATACTACTCAGACATCCAGACTCATTTCTTTCCTTCTGTTCATACTCAACTCCTACTGTATAAAACATTTAAAACTTGGTTTAAATGTAATAAAAAGTATCAAATCTCATTACCAGATTTTCATCTTCTGTTTCTTACCAGCCATTTGTGACACTTTAATTAAAAACAAACAAAAAGAATAATATTCTGGAAGCTGGAGCGCCACAAAGAAAAATACCATAAACTAACAGAGCTTTACCATCAAGTAAAAATATAGTAATTTTCCATAAAAACAGTGTTGTATCTTTTAATTTACATGAGCGCATGTGTATTTTTGCATATGTTATATAAAAGGTATTACAAACATTAAATTACCTAATAAAACAGTGACATACAGATGTAATCCAAATAATGAGGCTTAAAATCTGTAAATATGGGGTTTTACATGCAGTTGTACATAAAAAAAAATTCTTTTTATTTGATAGATTTTTACAGTTAAACACAGTTTAGTTTGAGTCCAGGTACAGCTGACAGTTTCAGCTCAGGTTCACAGTGAAACAGAATGAAACAGGGATCCAAAGATCACTGCTCTCCTCCTGACAGATGTTTCTTAAGTTTTGCTTTTTTGTCAGTGTCCTTGTCACAACTTGTAGCGTGAGACGGTACCGGCAACCCATTCAGATTACTCGGTCCACCTCCTCCAGGACGGCACATTTGTTGCACGGTTTGCTGCGTCTCCACAGTTTTCAAGAGTGTGCCAGGAGACACGCCAGTATAGAAAGGGAGTGGACGGGGCTGCAGAAGGGCACTGACACAGCCTCAGGACCAGTATCTGTCATCTTTGTGAGGGGGAGGAGGGCACACAGTGGCATGCCCCTCCATGAGGGTCGCAATAAGGCCCAAAGTCCTTTAGTGGGACCTTTTTAAAGATGCAGAACCACTATATAATACACCTTAAATTACAGTGTTTGTACGTAGCAGTTTCAGTGATGAAAACTGTATTTTGTCAATGTTATAAGAGAATACTATCAAAAGTTTTTGGGGCAAAAACAATCAACAAATCAATATATGTAAAATTATAGAAACTATACTTTTGTTAACTCTTAATTTTTACTCATTGCATCAACTTTAATAGTGTAAATGCATATATAAACTATAACCCTGTCGGTCACTTTCTGTAGTTTTATATTGTACTGTAATACTCATTTTCTGAGAGCTCCTACCTGAAAAGATTATGTAGGCAGAAGATGAATTTTCTTCCATCAAACTTCCTGAATCGTGACCAAAGGGACGGTTTTATCTGTCAAATAAAAGTTGCATATCTGTGAAATTATGTTAAATTTGCAACTGTACGGGTTTTTCATGTTATTTTAGAATCACATTAGACATGTTAATTCACACTTTGTGATTTTTTTTATTGATATTTCTTGTTTTTAAAAATAACAAAAAACTCTGTAAAATGTATTTTAAAAAGTTCTGTTAAGTTACTTTGTAACAACACATGCTTTTAATGCATTGTTGTCGCCTCTTCTCGGAAGTCTGTTTTGCCAAAACATTGTGGAAGTTGGTCCATTGAGTGGCTGTCCTTTGCTGGTAGGTTATTGATTAGGTGCTAATGAAAGGCCTATTAGCACATTTGCCTTTGTTTCCTCTAATTTTATACAGATGATTACCATTGTGTGTAAAGGTTAGTAACACAGAGTCAGCATCAAAATGCAGTCGGCTTTAAAGTCTCAGTGGTGTTACTGGTTGCTGTATCATTGGTGTTTCATTAGCGCCAACATAAAATACTTAACCTACTCTTGAGGAGAATACTGGGTTTGTTGTGGTCCCCGAGCCTTCCTGCCCGCCTGCCCCTTTACTCTCTTCTATGTGTGGGTGTGGGTGTTTTATTTGTGGGTGTGATTTGTTTATTCCGGGACGAGGCTGTCTCCCTGCCTACCTGCCATAACCTCACCTGTGGTGAGTCAGCTGATCTACTCACCTGTTGCTCATGTGCGCTCATCGAGGAGCAGCTGTAAAACTGAAGAAATCCCTCAGTCGCTGCCAGATCATTGCGTCATCTCCAGGTATGCACTGTGGCTCCCGCTCCGCTCATTTCACACGTCGGTTTGTTTTTCTGGATTCACAACTCACTCTGTGAGCTTGTGGCCCACAGAGAAGCCTGAAGCCCTCGCCCTGTCAATGAAGCTCATTAACGCTCTGGTTGTGTTTTTTTCCCCTGAGTCTTACAGTAAACCAGTGTGGACTATGTCCCAGTGTTTCCACGAGCGAGTCCTCTTCCCAGTCAGGGTTCTTCTAACTGCGGAGGTGCAGTTAAAAAGTTTTTGACAAAACGCAGTTGTTTAGGATGCAGGCAACATGGATCCAAATGCCCTGGGTCCGTAGTTTGATTCCTGGCTGGTGGAACCATGTGCTGTTTGTCATTCCTGTACTCGCATGTTAGTTTCACTCCACTGACTCTATAAAATGTGCAAAAATTGCAACAAAAAAAAAAAGTGGTTGTGGAATAAGTTTAAATATAAATGGGAGTAGTAGGAGCAGTTGAGTATGAGCTTTAGAGGTGCACAAAGTACTGCTTCAATTCTTTCTTTTGTTCCAACACAGAAGATAAAAATCTTAGTTAAATTTTTAACTTCATTGGCATTGCCACTGGAAGGACAAAGGTGAAGTGCAGCGCTGTAGTAACTATGTGGGGATAAGGGTGATGAGCCATACCATGAGGATATGGGAGAGAGTTGTTGAAGCCAGCTTAAGCAGAGATGTGGCAATCGGTGAACGGCAGCATGGCTTTATGCTGAGAAAGAGCACTATAGATGTGATGTTTCCTCTGAGAGTGTTGATGGAGAAATATAGAGAAGGCCAGACGGGGTTACACTGTGTTGTTGTGGCTCTAGAGAAAGCATACGATAGGGTGCCAAGAGAGGAACTGTGGTTATATGAGGATGTTAGGACTGGCAGAGAGGGATGATTTAATTCAATTTTATTTTTATAGCACCAAATCACAACAAGCAGTCACCTCAAGGCGCTTTATATTGTAGGTAAAGACCCTACAATAATTACAGAGAAAGCCCAAAGATCAAAATGACCCCCTACAAGCAAGCACTTGGCAACAGTGGGAAGGAAAAACTCCCTTTTAACAGGAAGAAACCACTGGTAAAAGCAGAGTCAGGGGGAGCAGCCATCTGCCCGTGACTGGTTGGGGCTGAGGACGATAAGGCAGTGGTGTGTGCAGTAGGAATGACAGAGGGTTCGAGGTAGGGGGAGGATTACATCAGGGATCGGCTCTGGGATGCTTCTTGTTAGCGGTGGTGATGAACAGGTTAACAGATGAGGTCAGGCAGGATTCTCCGTGGCCTCAGGAGGCAGAGCGGGTCACCTGCTAATCGGAGCGTTGGTGGGTCGATTCCTGGCCGCTCCCGTCTGCATGCCAAAGTATCAAGATACCCAACCCCAAGTTGTTTCCGATGCAACTGCCGGAGTGCGAATGTGTGTGAATGTTAGATAAAAAAGCACATAGGCACAAGAAGAAGTGCTTCTATGAATGTGTGAGTAAGGCATGTTGTATAGAGAGAAATGTTATGCATGTAGTGAAGGTGATGGAGGCAGATGATCTACTGTGGCATCCCCTAACAGGAGACAGCCACAAGGGGTGAGTGAGATTGGTCTTGGTGCTTGTGCTGATGCGTGAGCCCCACATGGTCGATTGACCATCCAGCAAGTCGTTAAGGCAGCGCCGCATGTGGCTGTGGTGTGTGAGCTCGCGTTCCTGGTAGACAGCTTTTAGTTTTCATCCATAACTTTAAGGTCAGAATGATGATGACTGATAAACTAGCTCTCCTCGTAATAGCGGGGTTATTAAATCCCTTCTCACTAATTATAAACTGCTTCTTTAGGCTAGAGCAACTGAACAACACATCAGTCAGCCAAAGAAAGAATAGTTATGACTTTTTTTATTCTCTCTGTGACAAAGCTGATATAAAAGTGTCATTACAGTACATCTGTAATGGTGTGCACCTTTTAGAGTCTACTTGGACTGCCTCCAGTTCCCAGTGTTAT
Source organism: Pterophyllum scalare (assembly GCA_024447675.2). Classification (NCBI taxonomy): domain Eukaryota; kingdom Metazoa; phylum Chordata; class Actinopteri; order Cichliformes; family Cichlidae; genus Pterophyllum; species Pterophyllum scalare. The sequence continues at coordinate 193,120 of JAMQGT020012525.1, read as the reverse complement.
TGGAGTAACCATATCCAGTGTCCAGCCTTAAAGGAGGAGCTCTGAGCTTGTTGTCTTTACACCTCTACAATGAAAGTTATTTCATAGCCACATTACTGAGTTTTTGTTGCCAATTTAATCAAGAAATCTATTAAACAATATGGATTTACTTTCTCACAGGCGTATAACTTTACTGTTGCGAGGTTCCAAGAAGATTTTCTAACAATGATATTGAATGAACTGAGAGAAAAATACATAAACAAGTCATAGTCCGGTTGATGTACTTGGGTATCACCTATTTAAATCAGTTAGAGAATGAAGGGTGCTAAAACATGTTAAGACATTAATGTATACTGCAAAATATGTGTTGCTTTAATTTGTTGGTGGTTGTAGAACTCCTTAATTATTGGGGTTTTTTTTCCATCCAGACGAACTTTGACCTCTGTGACTGTCGGTCTGTGTCGAGTCTTTACAAGAGCAACATTGATAGTATCTTCGCAACAAATTCATGCTCACCGAATGTGCTTTATGACAGTGTTACACTGAAAGCATGTGTGCTTCCAACACAGTGAATACAGTAACTACGAACTGCAGTGTGTTAGGTGTGTGTCTGTGTGTATCTAATTACAGCGGCCTATGTAAAACATAACCACTCAGGATTACAGCACAGGAGTGGAGAAAGTGCCAATCACACACACACACACACACACACACACACATATGCACACATGCGCGTACGTTATGCTGGCAGCACTGCCAAACAGGTTAGATGAGTGCAGGTAAGAGAGGAGGAAGGACTATGCTAATGTCAGCACTTAGAGGCAGAGAATCTAGCCTACTGGTAGAGAGTTCAAGTAAAACACAGCCAGGGTAAACGAACAGGTGTAGGGGTGGGCACCAAGGGCTGGCATTTACAATAGACAGGTAAACAGTCAGAAAGGTGTAGACAAGCAGTCACACAAGTTACGAAGCAGTGTGTGTGTGTGTTTTGTTTCTTAGACAGGCAGAGTGTCAGGTAAACAAGCAGGCTGCTCTCCCTGTCTGCTGTGGTGTTGTAGCTGGAGAAATACTGGCAGAGGCAGCAACACAGAAAAGAAGCTATTAGAAAGGTCTTTATCCTCTGCTGCCCCCCCTTTGAGACACACAGACTGAGGCAACGTCAGGGGTGTCCAACCAACTCGGCTTTGAAAGGTAACTGTATGGATTCAGTTTGCTTACAGCTCAAACACATGACTGCGTTTGCGCACACTTCATTTTCCTTGATATTGGAGCAATTAGATTCCCACTTTAATCCATCTGTTTGTTTACACGGTGTTGGTCAGACTCATTTAGGCCGACATGAATCTCTGCTGTTCTGAAACTCCAGTAAATTGTAAACAAGTTAAAAATATCCCGCTCCTTCGGCTAATTCAGATACACGGAAGCTGTGAATGCACTCTGTCACGTTTTTGCATCGAAGTTGGAATCTACCCAGAGTGCGGCGTGAGAGGGATGGGAGCGGACGTTTCTCGGAGTTTGGGAAGTTAGTGCAGTTAAATTGAATTTTGTTCCGGGGTAACTGAGTGAGGAGAGATGATAATGAGTGTGTAGGTGAACTGGTTAGCATGCAACGCTCCATACCACACCGGGCCGGCCCTGTCTCCCTGTGCTTTGTGTATTTTGTGTGAAATCCCCGGAGGATGCCCTTCAGTAACATTTGTTAACGGGGGGAGTAACAGGACCTGCAGTTCAGCGTCCTGCTGTGGTTCTGTCGGTGTTTTGCATGTGTTGCAGGCAGTATGTACACATGCAGAGCCCAAAGTTGGTGTTGAACAGGTGTTGCGCCTTCAGGCATCAGGCGGCAGCGTATCCCAGACGGGAAAGTGATTTACTGCTTTGCAAATCTAAGGAATATAATACACGTATGATAACGAATGGTAGTCACTGATTTGTACAGTAGAAAAGTGTCTGTACAATAAACTCCTGCCTTTACTCATATTTATATACCACATGTCCAGTTTGTAAGACATATTTGTGTTTGGGGGAAAAAAAATAGCCAAAATCATCAGTAGCAGCTGAGCCACAGAAAATATTACAGAACTGTTTTATACTCTGAGTAAATTGGACAACATTAACACTAGAACCTAGAACCTCTCCAAACCCCTCTAGAACCATCAGGGGGTCATTTTTACTCTGTTCTGTAACAGTAGCAGCAAAGGCAAAGAAGTAATTTCTTGAAGATGGTAAGTTTTCATTTTCGTCATTGTTTTTTTAATTATAAGTAAATTTAGATTTTTTTTAAGTGTATTTAGGGGGTTTATTTATTTATTTTTTTTTACAAATGATATAAATTATTTCATTACAGATTGCAAAGGTAAACTATATTTGACCTTTACGACAACAAAAATAATTTAATAATCTAAATAATGTAATTATTGTAGCAGAGGAACATTATGGAAAAGGGGTATTAGTTACACTAAAACAGGTCATATTGATTATGGGAAAATAAAGGTTTAAAAAACAAAAAAACGGGCTCAGTATGCCTCCCTCTGTCACAAAGCAAAGGTCCATATTCTTTTCACCACAGATGTTTATAAGTACACAAAGCACTGATTTGAAACCGTGTAGAACAGTTTTGCCCGCGTGTGAACCGAGAGAGGGGTTTACTTTGAAAGTTTTCGTTTGGCTGACTCTGATAATCAGTTTCCTGCTTACTTGCGCTGCTCCTTCTGTTGTAGCCATGGTTCAGAAAGGTAAACAGGAAGTGACACTGAGCGTTTGTGCTTCCAGTAAATGTCCAAATCTGAAAACCTCAACTATCCAGAAGATGTGATTTGAGTTTGAGTCTTGGCGTGGCTTTCACCAGGTTCTTCCAACTTGAGTTCTTGGTCCACATCATCAGTCTCTCTCACTTTAATACTTTCATCTTTAGGACATTTAGCTTGGTCCTGAGAACCAGTTTGAGTCTACGAGTTCATTTATAATGAGACAACGAGAGGTGCGGGCTGCTGGATTATTCTCCAAGAGAAACAACCTTGGAGTCTGTGCAGAGGAATTGGGTGAGCTTCCTGCAACTCTAATTCTCTTGAGGAGATCACTCATTCTCACAGCTGTAACTGTGACTGAAAGTTCCAGTCGTGGAATGGTTGCCACCCTTTGTTGGCAGAATGAAAGGGGCCACAAATCCAAGAGGATCAAAACTGGAGGCCACTGTAGATGCCACACACCACTGCACTCCAAGCGTCCTTTCCATTTTGGGTTCTCCAACGGCCATGTCCAAGTCAGTGGCACCTTCAGCACATTCTTCTCTCGGAACTGTCGGTCACTTCCTTACTGTTAGCGATGGACTTGCGTGAGTGAAGCCTACCACTGCTGCAGAGCTCGCGTCACCAACAAGCTGGATGGCCTCTGCATCAGAATCTACACCAAGCAGTCATCAACGTTAACTTGCACTGTATAAACTTTATTGTGTCTCGACTGAACTTGCCGTCATCTTGTGCAGCAAGGTGCTGGAATCTAAAGTCTGCACATCCAGGAGATGAGGCTGCACTGAATAAGTGCCCTTTCATACAAAACAAAACACTGATGGTGGAATTTCCATGTTGGTTTCTCTCCCACCACAGGAATCTGAGGTAGTCTTGATCCCTTGGTGCAACATGGAAAATTCACTTCACATCACACATGTTGATCACTCGTCCTTTCCGGAAACGATTAAGTATCCCCAATGTCAGTTACTGGGAGCGTTGTGTCAGGCTTGATGCATCTTACTTGCAGTCCATTATTTTTATTTTTTTTGACAGGAAACAACTTTTGCTTTTTGATGCTATCGTAGAAATTTTGAGATTCACTGGTTCTTTCTTAGTATTCAGTGTCTCAGTCACATCCCTTCAGGATAGAAGCACTCTGTGTGTCAAGTAACACGTACACGAGAATTTCCTTATCTGGCTCAGTCACTGTTGAAGCATAAACTCGGACGAACTGATGAAGTACGAGTATTGCTCTGTTCCTGGATCACTCTGTCAGAGGTTGCTTTATTGAATTTTTGCCTTGTTTTTGATTTGGATCTTTCTTCTGTCGCTTGGTTTTCCGTTAAGGGTTCTCGACTGGTTCTTGAATCTTGTTCTTGGTCATTTTTCTGAGTGCGCAGCCTTTAGAGCTGTGGCCAGGCTTAAGGCAGCCGGAGCACAGCGTCTCCATTTATACAAACTTAACTCTTCCTTCAACCGGCCTCTGCATAATCTTGCAGCATTTGTGGAGCAACCAGTAAACATAATAATTAAACATTTTAAAATAAATTAAACTATAATAAGTGTAATTCACCAACAGTAAGGCTCTTTGGCGCCACACAGTGGCCAATGACAAACACATTGAACCGGCCATTGCCTGTATTTTAAAATGAACCTCACAGTTGACTACAACAAAATCAGAATTGGATTTTAATAAATTAATTAATGTAAAAACAGGACTGTGAAAATATACCATTCACAGCTGCCTCCTCTTGACTGGATTTGAAGCCTCTCTCATCCACCATCCACACTGCTCCACCTAGGTCCGCAAGCCTCCTCAGGCCTGAAACGTGACCGATTAATCTACAGTGCTCAGACTCTCAAGGGGATATTGGGAAACTGTGGATGTCAAATACTCAAAGGGAATTTGAACCGATTTAAAAATGGGCCACATAAAGGTCCAGCCAAAGCATCAAATCCACTGATTACAACAGCTAGGTGCTAGCTGTGAAAACAATGGGAAAAAAAATAATTTACACATATCAACACTTGCTGTGAGTTGCTGTCATCTTTGGTCTCCTGCAGTTCACTTGTAGTTCCTAACTTTGGTTCCCTTGGCTCTGAAGGGTCGAACCCCCAACCGGCAAAATGCGGGGATTGGTTCTCCGGGTTCGTTAGACTTGAAATGCTGGCTGTCTGCGTCTTTAAGACTGGCACACTGCGTTTCCAAGGCAAAACTGCTCCATCCTAACCCTAAATGATACGTGTTTGATTGTGGAAAAATAAATAGATAAAATAACATTTTTACAGTTTAAAAACTAGACTTAAATCTGCTGCAAATTTGTCTGCAACAGCTGAGTTGCTTTCTGCCTGCATTACGTGCTTAACCCTGTCATAATTTTCCCATTCTAGGTTTTTATCTTTCTTTTCTGATTAATACTTAAATCAGCCGCTCTGCTTGTTGATGCTTGTTTCTGCTATGCTGCCAAAAGCTCCCCTTCAATGTGGATACCTCGTAGCCTGGTCAGGAAACTCTGGGTTGACTGACAGAGCTGATGACCACCTTAGTGTGACCGCTTAGCCTGATTGCTGAAGTTAGGTTAAGTGAAGCTAGATAATGGACCCGGGCATGTTGAACTTGTTTTGTAATCTAGGGCCCAGGTCGGTTATTCCCACCACAAAGTTGTGCATTTGTCTGGTTGGTTTTTTTTTTTGCCCTTTTCTGTTTTCACCCAAAAGCTGTGTTATTGGAAAACTCACGGTCTTCCCCGAGGCTTGTGCTGTGCATTGAAGAGGTTAATTCACCTTCCAATTTTTTCAGGTTGTTTTATAAAAATCGAAGCTTTCATACCGTGAACATGAAATCTTTCACCTTGGTAAAATTCTACTGTTTTTAATCTTCAGTTTTCTTTTCTCTGTTTCGGCATAGCTTTAAAAAAAAAAGAAAGAAAAAAAGCCTGCTTTACACAAATGCCACGTGGTTATTTCCTCCTTGTTTTGCACATATTCTTTGATTTTTTTCCTCGGCTTTCTTTTTTCTCTCCGCTTTTCTTCATCTTAATATCATCTGACATTCCTTACCTGCAAGCAGACGTGGTATCACCTGCCGTCTGTTCGCTTTTCTTCTGCAACACGATCTGATGTGTCTCTCAAACAACAAAAGGGAGCAGAGGAAAAGGAGGGGTGGGCGGCAGTGGAGAGGGAGGGGAGAGGATGGGAGGCTGCTCTGTGGCTCGGTATCTTAGACAGTCCAGCACTTTCTTTGTTATCTGCTCTCAGTGTGGGAGAAAAGCATCCCACCTTCTATATTATCATCAAGCGATGATAAGGACGACCCTGACTACTCTTCTCTCGCAAAGGCAAGCTAGTGCCTTAAGGCTTATGCATCTGTGTTTGTCTGTGTGTGACGTGTGTGTGTGTCCGTGTATCTGAGACCATGTCATGAAAAGCCCAAAACACCAGGGAATGTCTTATCCTTTTATTCCATATAGAGATAACAATGTTGGTGCGATTTTGTTGAGGCTTTGAGATACTGGCTTTGGTACAATGGAAGTCAAAGGCACTGTGGCATTCAAACCACCCTAAAATTCACTGGATGAAAGTCTCAGATTCCAAATACGATTGCATGGTTTCTTAGGATAAACCATCAAAAGTGGAGAATATCTAAACTTGTGACAGACAATGGAAATAATAGAAATCTACCAAAAAAAAAATGTTTGCAATGTCTAATCTTGTCAGATTGGCCGGTAAAGTGTTCATACAGGCATTTAAGTAGTTCCTAATTTCTTCTTCATCAGATTACTCTAGGGTGATTAACCTGTATGTATACATCCATGTGCAGGAAGCCAGGGAGGGCTCAGAGTAACTTTGGCTGCTCGGTCACTTGGTGTATGGGATCTGAGGAAGTTAGTGTTGCTGAAAAAATTAAAAAATATGTGCATTTTGAAAAAGGGAAAAACAAAAGAGTCCTGTCTAGAGTAAAATACAAGGTAAGCAGGGTATAGGACGTGCCTAATTTTCTGCTTTACAGTTGTTGCTACTGTGTGAGTGTGCTGTCTGTTCTGAACTGCAGCATTCATTCATTTGTACCGCACGATGGCAGCGATCATTCAGTTTGTCCCCACATTTGCTTTGTGAGGGGAGGGCCCACCTGTCTGCAGGTGGAAGGACGGTTGGGTACAAACTGCCATGTGACTCACATTTGACACTGGGCACCAGAAGCAGCAGGCTGCAGAGTCGGTTGGGGTCGAAAGCGTTGTATGTACCATCAAAAGAATCCATATTAATGCTAATGATGTGTTTGCACTCTCCTACTGTAACTGTCAAGTATTCCCTGCAAGATATGTTAGTGAAGAAGTGGCCTCTCCTCGCCAATTAAAAAGAGCCAATGGGCTGTAATTGTTATGTTCTGTCTGTAAGTTAAGTCAGTAATTTAAAAAAAAACTGTTTAAGCCTTTAAACAATAACTTTTTAAATAATTTTACAATTACTGAGAAGCTGCATTCATGGAACATCCGACATATTTTAATCTTGAAAACACATCGGATCTCAAAGAGACAAAGAATCACGCTGGACATATACTGATGAGGACTGGGTATTCAAAGACACCCTGAAAACCAAAGTGAAAAAATGATGCGACAGGCTAATCCATTTTGTTAAAATTTCAGTGCAGCAAATCAAAATGGAATTTTTAGTCACAAATGTAGGGGCTTAAATGGTGAGCGCTGCAGATTCGTGCGTTACATGAACCACTGAAGCAAAAAAAGTTGCATCAAGCATTTTTTGTAATTGAGTTATTCAAGTTCATCGATGACTCGTTGCAGCCATACCTTTAAGCAATCAGTTCCTTCATCCTCCAGGAACTGCCTGCGTACTCGCATGAGGCCGAGCGTTTTCGTGCACCAGGAGGAACCCAGGATGCGCTGCACCGCTGTAGGGTCTGACAGTGGCTCCAAGGATTTCATCCCGATACCTGATGGCAGTCAGGGTGCCGTTGCCTGGCCTGGGGTCTCTACATCCCTCCCCAGACCATCACTGACTCATCACCAAACCAGTCGTACTGAACGATGTTACAGGCACCATAACGTTCTCCACGGCTTCTTCAGACCCTTTCACGTCCGTCACATGTTCTCAGGGTGAACCTGCTCTGATCTGTGAAAAGCACAGGGTGCCAGTGCTGGACCTGCCAATTATGGCATTCTATGGGAAATGCCAAATCGGGCTCCACGGTGCCAGGCAGTGAGCACAGGGCCCACTAGAGGATATCAGTGGCCTGGGGGCCTGAGATCTGTTTCTGGTTGGTCAGAGACATTCACACCAGTGTCCTCCTGGAGGTCATTCTGTAGCTCTGCAGTGTTCCTCCTGCACAAAGGAGCGGATCCCAGTCCTGCTGATGGGTTAAGGACCTTCTACGGCCCTGTCCAGCCCTCCTAGAGTAACTGCCTGTCTCCTGGAGTCTCCTCCATGCTCTGAGACTGTGCTGAGAGACACAGCAAACCTTCTGCCAATGGCACGTATTGATGTGCCATCCTGGAGGAGTTGGACTACCTGTGCAGCCTCTGTAGGGTCCAGGTATGGCCTCATGCTACCAGCAGTGACACTGACCCTAGCCAGGTATGAGGAGGGGAAAAATGTGAGTTTCCTCCACCTGTGAAACCATTCCTGTTTGGGGGGGGGTTGTCTCATTGTTGCCCCTCTAGTGCACCTGTTGTTAATGTCATCAACACCAAAGCAGCTGAAACTGAAAAACAGCCCCCTCTGATACTTACTGACATGAATAATGCAGAGGTTTGAATGACTTGATGCTGAACTCTGATTAAAAAGTGTTCCTTTAATTCTGTGTGTTTGGAACAAATCTAAACTGCAGTTTGTTCAGACTGAGCCAGAAGGCAGAATGCGTACAGCATACGGTTATTAATGATTCAAGTTTCTGAAGATAAACGCTTAAAAAGATTATTCAACAGAACTGCAAATGTTTCTATATCAAAACTAAAATCTAAGTTTAAATGTGAATCAATTATTACCTGGTCCTGTCAGAGAATGATGCATTTTAAATGTGTTTCAAAGCGTGAGCTCGGATCACGCGGTCCTTCAGTAGTTTTAATTTTTATTTATTTATTTATATATTTTGTTAGATTAGACTGAAATGAATTATTGGAGGAATGTTTACTGGCAATAATTTTGGTGATTTGCAGTGGAAACTTTGTGAAAGGTCAGACTGACTAATTTTTTATCCATTTATTTAGTATTTTCAAAACTTACCCAACAATGTGCAATGAATATATTTCAGTGAGTGAAGGATTAAATGCAATGGAAATATTTTGAAACTATTCAAGCTCATAGTGGAAGGTGGATGCATCTTTCTCGCTTTTTTTACAGTCTGCCTGTAAACTGTTGCCTTCCGCGGCGCGAGCTGCAGGCTAAAAGTAGAAGGAATCAAATGAGCTCTGAAATAGCGACTCCTCGGTAAAACACAGTCGGAATGACCTTTAGTTAACGGACAAATTGAGTTGCTGCTGCCAGAGCGCACTTCTGACTGTTGAGTGAACACTGTGAGCGAGCGTGCATGCCGATGATGCTGCAGTTGGCAAGTGCATCGATCGAGATGGGGATGTGTGGGCCATATTTTGTTTCCGTACTTCTACAATGCAAAGGAAAAAGTTATAGCGTGGTTTAATCTGAATATCATTTGATATATATTCAAGTATACTGAGCTGTGATTGTAAGCTTTGCAGATGTCAGGTTTGGAGGTAAATCATCACTTAAACCAACCACCATGTTTTAGTCTGAAGCGATATGACTGGGACTGGTGTATTACATCTTATAACCAATATTAATATATTAAAGTTTTTTTGTTTTTTAGGGCTTTTTTCTCCTTCCCATCAAGGTCTTCTTGGCATATTTGGTTAATCAATGATTAGAGGCATGCTTGTCTTTAATTGTTGGTGATTGCAGAAACAAAGATGTGATTGTGCCACGTGGAGTGTCTCCATCTCTGGGCCTCACTAATGTAGAGGCAGAGGAGAATCAAGGATTTACATTTTGCAGTCCAGCTGGACCTGAAGAAAGGACAAAATGATGTTTTAGACATCCTGTGACAGCACATGCTCAGCAGCAACCGTCTTTCATTATTCCAAGACGGATGATGAGCAGAGCTTCACCCGACTCCCTCACAGACTGAGACAAACCAGCTGTGGGTTTGGACGTAGTCACGAGATTGCTTTTGTTTAAGTAAAACACTGGATGCTGCAATAGGGCACCAACGACAGTGAAACCCATATCTGTTTTTGAGTTTATGAAAAGCCAAACCATTATCAGCCAACGTGGCTATCGTTTTATTGGGTAGAAGGCCGTTTAGGCTGAAAAACATGCTACAAATATATTATAACACAGCGCGAGAGGTCCGTTCGTCTTTAAAAACAAAGGAAGGGACACCTATGCACGCACAGGTGGAGCAGGTACCAAAGCAAAGCCCCAAAAGCATAGACGGAGAATGACGTCATTCTTTAATAATTATGTCCTTACGCTGATATGGTTCTGTTTGCTCCACAACAAAGCTGCTTCCTTCCTCATTTGGTGTATTGATATTGTCAAAAGCTATTGGCAATATCAATTATTACATGTAATTATTACATTATCACATGTTAGGCCTAACAATGAAGAAACATGAGGCCAGAGAGAGAGTGTGTGTGTGTGTGTGTGTGTGTGTGTGTGTGCGTGTGTGTGTGTCTTAGATCCTAGTTCCTCTTGAATCTCGACAGTCTGGATTATTTCTCCCTCTAATTAATTTTAGCTGTTTTAGCTCGATGACGTCTGTCTGCGTTGGTGACATAAAAGTTTTTTGTCTATGGTTGGGGGGGGGTCTCTAGTGCCTGACTGAACCCTAGGAACTGATCTGCCCATTTGTATCATCCAGGGAATTACAGGTGTGATCCGGTGGATGTGTATTCTCCAAATGAGATGAGACACACTGTGTGCCCACATTACACCTTCATAGCTGAGGCCTGTAAAATCTGAGGCTGGGGAAACTCGAGTTGTTTCGGTATGCCGAGAGGTTCCTCGAGAGCTTGACCAAGTTATCGTTCTGATCTTTGAATTGAGAACTGAGCTCGGGCTCGAAACTCCCAGATTTGGGATGAACTACCAGGAGAAATTGGTAGGCTGGCTCAGAGTGATCTTTGAACTTCACTGTTTCCGCTTCTTTAAATAAAAAAAATAAAAAAAAATGTTTAAGCAAGGTGCTCAGAGTTTTGTGAGAAAGTTTTCAGTAATGCCTCTCAGAGCATTTTGTCACATTAATGTCAGAATATGTCAGAGTATGCTTTACTTAGTGAGAAACAGCTTTGCATGCGAGCATCTGAATAACTTTGACATGATGCTTGGTGTGTACCGTCTGTCTCTTCCTGAGATGAAGCATGTAATTACACTTCAAAGGAAGTGGAAGTGAGTCTGCAAATGCTTCAGCCTCGTCTGTGTGGCAGCATGCTGTCATCTGTGACAGCGTGGCTTGACGCAGAGCAGGTTGTCACAATGTGAAGTAGTCTTTCATCTGCAATAATGCCGACTTCCAGTAAATGATTAAGACTTTAAAATTACGACCTTATTTTAAAAGAAGCCCTAATCCCCCCCCCCTTTTTAAAGTGTGTGTCAGCGTTAAGGTACCGCTGAGGACTAAACCTGCTAAAGCTGCTGCTGCCTTCAGTCTCCCTTTCGTCCTTTTCCGTGTTTTCTTTAGGAAAAATGTTCATCAGGAGAAACAGAACTGGCTCGGCACGCACAGCGTCGACACTAAGGGAAACAAATCAGAGCATACATACAAAATCCCGCAGACTCATGTTCTCTTACACACATGCACTCATCAAAGACCACTTTGTGTCCATTTCCCTCCCTTCAAGCAGCTCCTCTCCTCCCCAGTCAATTTGACAAATCCATTAGGGATCCATTACAGACTTTATGAAAAGCAGCTGCATTATTTTTCTCCCAGTGCCGAGGAGCCTCATAAATAAGCCCAGTGATAGTAATGGCAGTCCTGATGGGGGTTTAAGCGGGATATTTGTGTGTGAGCTGACACGTGTGTGTACACTTGTCACTGGATATGTCATATTTATCCCTGTACAAATGCGATAGCTCTATTTATAATTTCTAAGCTTTTATATTTGGTAACATTTCAGTGATTTCTTTGATGCTGTGCTTTTGACAGTCATTTTCCCTCAATTACCAAAATCATTATGATGCAGTTTCTTAAGTTGCTCCCTTCTAGTGCATAGAGTACAGGTCACACTCACCCATTCACATGGATGAATGGGTGAGTGTGTCCCAACTTTTGACCTGTACTGAACGTGTCTAGAATATGCTCCATGCTTTCTTTGGTTATTTCTATATGTTTTGTGTGTTACTGGCAGATATGCGCGTTAACTCGGTGGATGGAGTGCCATGCAAGCGATATGTCACATCTCGGGCCTTTAGTCACCTTCAAAGGGCATCGTCACAGAACTCTACAAAGCAGTGAACCATGTTTTGAGCACATTTGGCTTGCAGCTTGCTTAGCTTTCACACTGATTTTCTTACTCGCTGCTCGCTGTGACCTTCATGCTTAATGGCTGCTACTTTCCTTGATAACCATATCACTGCTGGACAGGTCCATATGGTACCTCCACAAAGCTCTATTCAGTACTGTTTGTAAGCTGAAAGGTGACCGGTAGTCTCACAGCCTGCAGCAGTGCTGGCTCCTCTGACAGATTCAGAATTGATACATCTTTGTGTTACCAATTAATACTGATGATAATTACTAATTGCGTAGTGCCGATTACCACCAAAATATGCCAAGTAGCAGGGAATGGTTTCAGCTTTACTTGTGTTTTTTTTTTTTTTTAATTTTATTTTTACTTTTGTCTTTACTCTTTGGTAGTTTTAGGCACTAACAATTTCTTTAGCACTGAGACACTAACAGCTGCTGCAGTCTTTCAGTGAGCCTCAGGGAGAGGTTGTGCTTCGATCACTTCGGTGTTGGTAGTTTGGCCTCCGCTCTGTTGGCTTTTTGGAGGCTCCAAAGCAGGCTCCACCCACCTTTGTCCAGACAACTGTCAATCAGTGCGGCCCCAACCCAAACTCGGTTATCCAGGTGGATGAGTTGTAACGAGGGAGGAAACTGCCCGTGCAACCCAAAGCTTTTTCTGTATCGGGGAATAATTATGGACATGAAACACTAACGTATGAAGGTAAATGCACAGCAGCAGCCCTGCTCTGAGAACGATCGTCGATTTAAAGTTTTTAGCGCACATGTAGCGCCACCTTGTGCCAGTACAGAACGTGACATCACTGGGTTGGTTAAACTTACATTAGTTCATTTATTCATTAGCTTTTCTTTGTATGTATTTTAATTATATACACACATTAATAATTATGCAGTGCCATCTTTCATGTATTCCTTCCATATTCATTTAACCGTTTCCAAGCAAATAAAATGCTCCATAAATGTCTGCAATAACCAATTTTTAATGTTGGTGTTTGATACCAAACTCTTTGTACTTATTAAAAATGCTTGTACAAGTAGATGATTTCTTATGGTGAGTGTTTTGGAGGCTTGGGTAACTACCGAACCAAAAGCAATTCCTTGCTCAGAAAACCTGAGGTACTTTTCAAGGCCTGAATATTGGATATAATGACTTTTGTTTTTCTGGATTTCACCGTAACTACAAATAAATTTAAAAGAGGCCTTTGGTTTCTGACTGCAGAAACTACATGTTAACACACACCCCCACACAGGAAGTTCTTCTCTCAAGCGCAAACACAATTTACACAATGCTGTGTGTACTAAAATGCAATGTACACTTTTTTATGCTCTCTTCTGCAGCTCTGTGTATGAGAGGACGCAGCATCGCTCCTTTGTCGTGTGCAAATGAAGCCACAGTGGACAGAAACACTACATGTACAGTATACAGGCTAATTTACACCCTGTCTCAGATTTTACTCAGTGGTTCTTATGGATTTTCCCGTTTCAGTGCAGCTAGCCTACAGCCAAGAGCCCTTACTGTTTCAGACACAGAGAGTTAAAGTGGCCGGTGTAGTCTTGGCTTTAACATACAGCTCACTGCTGCAGCCAGGGGCGGTACAAAATGTAGTTAATGCAGTGCAGTTGGACTTTTTAGCACGGGAGTCTGTGGTGTCTGACTCTGTGGCGGCAGCTGAAGGGACATTAACAGTTTTTGCCACTTTAACATCGGCCTCGTTTTTCCGCTCTGGAGGTTGCCCCTTGGTTTAAATGCGAGTCCAGTGGGTGCTTTCCAAGAATCCATATGTAGGAGACCCATCTGACTCTTACCATGCCCAGATGCGTGATGGCAGAAAAGGAAATCTCACTCATATCTGTGAGATGGTACCAGTGTTCACTAAACTGCAGTATTTGACAGCCTTGGAATAAAAATGGGCTGTTTATACGGCACGGTGTCTCACTTTATTTTCTAACCATTGACTTATTCATTATGACCATAGGCTTTTAAAATCCTCATCTTTTAAAAAGTTACTTGTTATTACAGCTGTCAAATAGATGTGGGGTAAAAGGTGCACCGTGTCTCCCTGCGATATAGTGGGATTGAGGTTAAAGTAGCAAAAAATTAAAATACTCAAAGTACGCATATAGCTAAGAATTGTACTGCATCGCTTATTTGTGAATTCTGTGCCAGTGCATTCTGTTATGTGTTCACCTTGAGCGATTACAACTAATAACATTTCATTTTTGGCCACAGACATGCAAATCCACCACCCTAATATACAGTGCGGTAAATATGGATGTCACAAGACATCCTGCAAAGCAGTGAATAAGTCACTGTACAATTAAAGCTGGCCTTCACTAAGTGGCTTTGTACTGAGGCTTTATGCTGTGAATTATGTGTAGTTCAGTATATCTGTGTTCAGTTTGACAGTGTGACAGGAAATGCTGAGAGAAACTGGCAGCTGAGTGTGTGGTTCGTATAGGGACTGTTTCCTACACACAGACCGCTCTATGTGCTAACACAGGATTCTTGGTATTGTGCGGCTACATGAACTTTGTTGGCTCACAGTACCACAGACACACAAATCCGTACAAGAACACACTGATGCACCTCTGTGCATGAAAATGTGAGAAACTGTGAAGAACAAAAATGACGTCAAAAGAAAATGGATAGCTAATAGATCCTGACAGGTGGAAAATTGAGATTTCTCTTAAAATTGAGAAGTGGCGCTGTAAAGCCGGGCAATCTCACCTTGCTGGTGTTGAAAAGACCCGCCACGAGCCAGGAAGTGGATATTAGACAAGCTGACAAGCTGTCACAAAACTCAGCTGAGCTGCACTTTGCGCACAAAAAGGAAAGGCCTAAAGGTGTGTCTTCTTGCCTCATGACTTAAAGATGGGTTCTCGTGTTTATGAGACCACTCGGGCCCCCCACAATCTGCCCAGCAGGGCACCCAGATGTTTTGTCTTCTTTTTCTTGCTCCCTCTTCAACCTGTCTTGCCCTTCAGCTTCATCAAAATCCCTGTCTTCCACTCAAATGCCACAAACTATTATAGTTCCTCTAAAATAATGTCAAATGCACACCTCCTTGGGGACTTTCTTCCTGTTTTTACTTAACTTGACAAATAGCTTGAGTCATGTTGTGCTGTGGCGAGTTAACAGTGACGGAGGACCAATCAGATGTGGAGAAAGTAGAAAACTTTGCAGTGATGCATACATTATATTACCAAAATGCTCTCTTTATTTCCTTTGTTCGTTGTTGTGGGATTCTTTCACCCTGTGGTCTTTACCCTGCTGCAGAGGCTAGGACCTCTGACACCTGATGTATTAGTCTGTCTGTGGACTCAGCAGTACATGTTTTGATACCTTGAGTTCCTGCGGGGTGCGTGTGTGTGTGTGTGTGTGTGTGTCTGTTTGCGTGTGCACTTCATCACATGCAGGTCTAGTGCCGTGTGTGCATACATAAATGCCTGTGTTTGTGCAAAGAGTGCAGTGTAATTGCATGTCCTTTTCACACAGATGGCCACATGGTGTGTAATCAACACCTGTACCATTGCGTAGGAGTCACAGGTCAGGAATCGGTGCTATAAGCCGCTCTGCTCTCCTCTCCCACCAACTGATGCAGCCAGTGGATTAAGCAATTGTTCTACCAAGGATACAGATACTTTCCTGCACTACACCTGCCATGACCTCACCATTCAGTCTCCACTGAGTGTGTAGTGTACAAAGGAAATATGTACACTATTAAGAGTCTTTGCTTTTAACTCTTAGCTGTTACTATTGGCAGAGAGCTGTGGAGGAGAGCATGGAGACCAGCAGTCAGAACGAGACAGTTTATCAAGCAGTGCCTTGCGGCATGTTGGTAACACCTCCGTCATTACCATAGCAACCCAGATATATGATGTCTGGATCCACAAATCTGATCTGATCACACAGAAATATGGCCTCAAAAGTTGCTTTGAGAACACACTGCAGTCTGATTGTTCAGGAAACAAACGGTTCGGTGTGTCGACCACGTCGGGGACGAGAGAGCAAACGTTAAGCTCGGTGTTCTGAGTATCCGAGGCTCCCACGGGTAAAAAGAGTGAATTTTGCTTAATTGCAGAAACTTTTCAGTAATTGTTTCTAAGTTCCTGTGATTATTGGTAGTAATAATAATAATAATATCTTGAATATGAATGCAGTTTGATTTGGCTTGAGTCACTCTGATGGTGTGTTCAAAGAAAATATGAGAGAAAGAGAACGAGCTGCCTAGTTAGTTAGAAAGAGACTGTAGTATATTATACAATAAGTCCAAGTCATACATGTTATTTACAGTTCAGTAGCTATAATCCATGACCTGCTCCTACATGATGTTTGTGTAATCAGGGCAGACTTCTGTCCCGCTGCCCTGATCTGACTTTTACTGCACTATAAACTTCTTAAAGAACAAAGAAAATAAAACATATACAAACTACAATACTGTTACTGTTAAAGGAAATGGTGCTCAGAGAGTGCACTGCCTTGGTGGAGGTTGGTGCTCTGAGTCCCTCTTATTATGTACTTTTTTTTTTTTTGTAGGATTTTTGGGGTAGTGATGTATCTAGAGTTCCCTCGTGGGACACGACTCCTCTTTGGATGTTTGCGTAGCATCCTGACCTTTGTCATTCTGATCCTCAAGTTCTGGTCAGATGTACGAATGACTTCCCTGCCGCCATCATCAAAACCATCACTTAAAATGCTGCACTGCATTTTACCTGACAGCGAGGTGCTGCGCAGTTTTGTCCTTATAAAAAATAATCATTACACTGCTGATCTCGTGCAAAACAAACCAATCAAAAAGAAAATCCATGCAGGCCAAATTATTGCACATCATTTACTAAATTGACGAACCTTAACTGTAGAACCTTCCAACAAAGAAGCGTCACGTTTCACTTTGGCTTCTTTCTTCTTCTACAGAACTTTCCTGTGTGCTGTGCGTGAAGTGCTCAACAGCGCCCCTACTGCAGTACCGGAGAGCGACACTACCTCCGGCACTGAGGACAGCTCAGCCCTGTGAGTACCTTCATTCATTTTCACAGACAGCGAACACTTTTTAGGGGTTACCGTTAATTTTAATGTTTCACTGGCCTCGGCTTTGGTTGTTTATGGTTACTGGTCAAATTTTAAAATATACTTTCAGAAAATTAAGACGCTAAGAACTTTCCCCCAATTCGTCTTATTCAGAAATTCTGCCCCGGTAGATGTGGAAAAACGTCAATGAGCTGGATGCACATCTGTCCGTAATACACTTACTGGTTCTATCTCTGAAATGTTAGCAGCAGGATGCCTCTGGTTGGTACTGGCACTGTTTTCTTTTTGCCTTCCATCTCTATGGTAATAGATTGATTAATTCACAATTAGCTCCAGTGTTCAAAGTCCATCTTAGTCTGCTTCCAGCAGTAGGGAACATCTGTTTTATGAATGCACACGCACGCAGACACACACACACACGCAGACAAGCACAGAGCTTTTGTTAGAGGGGGTGAGACATCTGCTGTTTGTTGTTCACAAATTATTGATAACAGTAAACAGAAAGTTGAGGGGAAAACAGACATTTCTCATGCTGATGAAATTTTCATGACCTGTCAGCCCATTCGAGCCAACGCTTTGTTACCAAGTAGGATGGCATGACAACAAGCGATGCTCCTTCGGCGTGCTTTTCCCATATCAAGGAGAGAGCAGGAGAGTAATAGAAACAAAGTAATTCACGGGGAAGAGGCTGAGACAGGTTTTTATTATTATTTTTTTCCCCCAGAGTCCTTTTGTAATTGAAAAAAACAACAGCAGTGGACCAAGATCTATGCTTCTTGTGTTATAAATGACAGCATAGGACGATGCATCTGAAACGGTAGATAAACAAAATGCACTAATACGTGTTACAGCAATAGTTCTTTATGATCAAGTAAATATAGACGTACACTTCACAAACATTTTGACTCAAGGTGTTAACGAGGAGAAAACAGTTATCCATCATTATGGCATACTTGACAAGTTGTACTATAATGTAATTAGCAAGACAGTGTATACATGTAAATGATGCCTCTCAGCTTGCCTCTCACCATCTGCATCCCTCTTACTCCCCAACACGTGTCCTATCGTTAAGCCAGATTAGTGGCACTCGTAACTCAGGCAGAGCAAGTGCCCGGTGTCGGTGTAATGTCCATATACTGTATATTTCTGCACCTCGTTATCCTCGTGCAAAATGCCAATGCACAGTGTCATTACTAAATTTTAACATGAGCTAAAAATACTGTTGATAGTGGAAAATGTCGGATAGTGAGGGGTTTGAGACACTTGTTTATTGCATTTTTTTATGAGTAAAAGTGCTTTTTTAATTTTATTTTTTAAATTTCTACTGTGTAACACTGTGATGAATGTCCTGCCAGCGACATTACCTGATTGGTACACAGGAAATAAGATCTTATTATAAGAAATACTTCTGGTCTGCAAGACCCAGACTCAGTACAGCCAGTTTTTTTCTCAGGCTCACTGAAGCCATAAAAAGTCTGTTTGCCTCACACTTTACTGATATTTGTGATTTCCTTTGTGACAAGTGTGAAGTGGTCTGATGGTCTGTCTGGGTATCAGAGCAGGAGTATGCATCCCGCTCAGTAAGGCTACTGGAAAGATAAAAACCCATCTGATTGGATAATTGAGTTAAGGGTGTGGCCAGCTTGATTGACAGGTGTCCTTACACAGGCAACTGTAGCATCTGCTGGGTTTCATCCACTGGAAAACATTTCAACACACCAACAAACGTGCAATATAACACAATCATGAGGTTTTACACAAGCAAGACACAAAACCGCAAGAGCAGTAGGAAAATGAATATAGGACATTTATGTAGAATAGTGAGCAGCAGGCAGACGAAGGGTAGGTGGCATTCCAGGGATCACTTTCATTGGTCACGTTTGGAAAAGCGACCCTGGAGCGTTTGTCCAGTTTTTGCCGGACTTCGGGCTCAATATGATGACAGACGTCGGTTTAAAGCATTTATTCTAGTGACCTATGACAAAATTAAAAGAGCAGCTCAGGTGTTATATATAAGAAGCAGTTTGGAACAAGTGAAGCAGATTACAGCTGCTGCGTATGCGAGGCGGAGTTACCAGAGGGAGTTTAGAGAGCGACGTTTGCCACAAACTGAAAGAGTTTCACAATTCTGAAGTCAAGCATGTGTCCTCAGTCTTAGCCAGTTCATGGTCTAGTGATTGAAAGTTGTCCAGTAAAGTGAAGGAATGGCAGACCTGACTGTGCCAGCCTTTCACTTGTTTCACAGCCCAGCATGCGTTTTCTCTCTTCTGCTTCCATACGTGCATGCTCCTCTCTCTCTCACAAGGCAACGATCTGAGATATCAGCTCATCAGTGGAAGTAGCTCCAAAAAAAAGAACAACACAGATCCATATGTAAGTAAAAGTGTGACAGAGGTGCCTCAACTGGAATATTTGTCATTGTGCCATTGTCGTTGCACATGCCGGGTCACTTCAGGGATCGGCGTGCCGTATACACAAATGTTTGTATTTTTGTAGTTTCCCACTGGCTGAGCCAAAGAGAAACCAAACCAGAAAGAATGGAGAAGGAAAGGAATCCTTTTTTTCATTTTTTCTTCTCTTCAGGGTTGTTTACTTCTCTCAGAGATCCCCCTGCTATTCCTGGCCTCTTTATTGACTCCCACAGCCGCCTTTGTTATGTCCCCGCTGTGCTGCCTGGAAAAGTGGCCACCTTAAGTGTTCTCTCAGTGCTTCTCCCATTGTGGGAGCATATTTCCGAAACAACACAAGATGGGCAGACTGTTTCTGGCGCGATATAGAAGACGAAGAATAAGGGTACCTCCTTTAATTGCAAAAGGAATCACTCAGGTGTGCATGTGTTGAGTTCAGTGTTTGCAGACATACAAACATTCATAGGATGAAGAAGACGGGCGAGTAATGTCTGAGCTATAATGAGGATTGGTATGTGAAGTGAAAAGTAATGCCAGAGTAAATATTTTTATTTCTACTTCACTTGATTTTCTTACAGTAGCTCTCTTTGAACCCCCAGTTTTCTGCCATCAGTAAATTGGCTCAAATTTAACCCGAATTTATCCCTCGTTTAATTCTGAACGTTACTCTGAAGATCAAAGCCAGTCAACAGCCTGACTGCTGACCAATAGGATCGCTGACAATAGACCGCTGTTGCTGCAGAATCCTAACAGACACGGGAGTTTGAAATGACGGAAAGATTTTTCATTAAATCAGCGAAACCGTTTTACTGTTCTGTTGGCTGTGAAGACCTGGATGGAGAGTTTATTACACTAAATGCATCCTTAATGAAAATAATAGCCACATTTTACTCTCACAAGGATTCATTCGGTTCCCAGCAGAGTTTACACAGTTGATGGGCTTCATTTTTATGCCTTTGCTGCATCTCAGAAGAATATGAAGAGATCTTTATTTTAATATTTCACCTTTTTAGGTTCCCTCGTGTCGTATTGCTTGGCCATTTTTAAAGGATCGTGATTCACAGGTGGTGGCTGCAGAGTGAGGTCAGCACATGTAAGCAATTCAGGTGAGATATGAGGTAAAGGCCATAGAACCAATGGGAAGGCCCGCATTTTATGTAGAGGAGAGGGTATAGTATAGTATTTTAGGTAAGTACATTCATGGTGAAAATGGCTGCATAACTCTGGAGGGCTTCTGTGTTATAAAGTAACCCCACTCGTGTCGCCTGACACTGTTATTTGACCACATGGTGTTACAGTAAATGATCATGTGTCCGAAGAATCTGACATCATCACTTTCTTCACACCAAGCTCCCTCTTTGAACTGTAACTACATAACCTTCTCATGATGGTCATATGTGTTATTTGAAATCAATTCAATGAGCTTTTTCCTTGGCTACTGCAGTTATTGTTCCAACCAAAGTGAAACAGCAGCAAAAGACATTTAACTGCAATATTATGGGATGTCTTGCAGGCATTTTGGTATATTAAAATCTGTGGGATTAAAAGAAAAGGTGCTAAAAGTGGACCAAGCACCTAAGAGTCCCGACCAAGTGCGACTATGTGCAGAGGTGGCAGAAGTACAGACATTAAAGTAGAAGTAATAAAGTACAGGCTCTGAAAATGTACTCAAAGGACGTTTCTACCTGCTGGTTTTGTGCAAAGCTGACCTAACCTTGTGCTATATTAAAATAATATTCGTAGATGGGAAGACAAACATTATTTCAGTCTAAATTCTAATTTTAATGGATGTACTGAGCTTGAATATGTTTGCAGGACACAAGCAGTGAGAGAGAATTAAAAAGAAATAGTTTTGTTTTCTGTTGCCTGCATTGTAGATGGCGACTGTACCGCCTCACCTAAACACCAAAATGAGAATGAACAGGGTTTAAAGTGGGATTCAGCAGGTGGGGGTGGGGGGGTGGGGACCCTAAGAATGGTTGTAGAGGGAGATGAATTTCTTTGTGTGCAGGCTGTGATCACCTGACATGGACGGCTGCTGCTCTGGGGTTTACTGCTCTGTGTGGGTGAACTGGATTCAACGAGATTTACGCAGATGTCTCACTTAACTGATTTCCACCTCCCGCACTGACAGTATGCTGTTTATACTCTTTATGCTGGACAGTGCACAGTTGGTATAAAGGGGGAATTCAGTCAGTGAATCTAATCAGCTTCAGCTGAAATTCAAAGTCATCTTTGCTACATTTGATGTAACCGAGCTCTGACCGTGAGCACCTCAGCCATGTGCAGCAGTCCAACAAAGAGCTTTCCTGCACATGTGCCACAGCAGCATAACCTGTTTGTTTATAAGCTGCTGAATATTTTCATGATACCTTTGAATAGCACACAGTTATAGTACACCTCAGTTTGTTTTCCGGGATGCTTCACAATATGAAAAAACGACTTCACATCAGTTACAGAGCCAATATCTGATTTAAATATAAAGACATGTAAGCTTTAAATTTCCAGTTTATTAAATGTAAATTACATGTAAATATAGCCTCCTGTCCTGTTTTTTTCCCCCCTCACATCTTTCTCACTCTTTTCCCTCCCTGGAAATACAGCAGCTGTACATTTAGCCGGCAGACACGGCGTGTGACAAACCGCACACAGCGTGGTGTTTGTGCGTTAGCCGATATTTGTTGAGCTGTTAGAAATGTTTCATTTGAGATTACCTGCCACAACACATTACTCTGTTTATGCTCGCTCCTCTCCAGTAGCGCCAACTAGATGCTGAAGCACCGTGACCTCAACTTGTGGACATCTGCGCTCGTTCCGGCCCACGTTAACCCCTGAGCGCAGCGCTGTGAATGACGGATAAATTATGTGGTTTTTGCCTCTTTCATCTCCTTGTATGCGATGGGCCCCGGTGATGAATGCGCCAATAGGATTGGCTTTTATGTGGCGCCTGCCCTCCTTCAGAAAAACAACGTCACAGGTCGTTTCCGCAGACGTGTTTTACGGCCAGTACCTACGTTTGAAACTAGAATTAAGCGACATCTAGTGGCTGTACACGAAATCCTGAAGAAATACTCAAATATGGATTTTCTCAGATTTTTGAAAAATTGGGACTAAATGGCATTAGATGCCAGGGGAGAAGCTTAAACATTATCTAAGTAGACTGGTCCTTATAAAGCACCCTTTTACTGTAATTGAGCACTCAGTGCTTTTTACAACATGCCTCATTTGCACCCAGTCATTCAATCGCTTCAGCATTTTACCCAAGGATGCTTCAGCATGAAGACTGGAGCAGCCACGGCTTGAACCACCAACCTTCTGATTATTAGGTGACCTGCTCTACCTCCTGAGCCACAGCCACATTACACACGGACATGGCAGACGAGGCCACATGTGGGAGGGCTTATTTTGGAAAAGCTTGCATGGGTCGTTTTGGACTGATATTGTTGTTCGGTTTGGAGGACGTGGTATGTGTTATTGTTGCTTCCACTTAGACTCAGACTGGTTTGATGTTTGATGGGAAATTACAGTTCCCCTGAAATGTCTTCAACCTTAACCTGTTTTTGAGATTGTCAGGAGCAGAAAGTACAGATCTTTGTGTAAAATATGGTGAGTAAAGTAAAAATAAATACTCACGTACACTCACGTTCAGATACCTGAAATTTCTGCTTAAGTATTATGTGACAGCAGGTTGTTCTACTGGGTCTGAGGACATGTTAGGCATCCCAGTGGTTGGCTGACCTTTCTAGTAAGTGTGGGTCCCCATGTGTTCCTCTGAAGTATCAAGCCAGCCAACCTTGTATTGGCTTCACCCTTTTTCCTCCTTTAACCTCCATTACTCTTCCCCACTCCTCTCCGGTCTTTCTTCCACCCCCTCCGCTCTCTTGTGGACAGTGGGATTCTCGGGCATGTGTGTTGTTAATAATTCAGCCTGGAGGATGGATTTTGGTCTTCATTTGCAGCAGGACATGCGTTGCTCCGCTGAGCAATTCACTCATGCCCAGGCCCCTGAAGTGTCTTCAGAGGCAGAAATAGGAAAAGCCCTTTTTTTTCCTTTCAGTGGCTGCTGGGTGTCTGAAAATTTAGGGGAAAGAAAATGGACGAGAGAGAAGAAGCAGTGATTTACGGTTCCTTTTCTTTGCATGTCCAGAGAACGCGTGCTTTGACAAAGAGGTTGCGCTCCCAGGAGATTTCGGTGTCGGAGAACAGGTACGAGGTATCGGAAGAACGGGCATTTTTAGAAACATCGTTTCCCCCGTTTTAAAGCACCGCCGATAGATCTGAGGATCATTTTTGCTCCATTTCCTCTCTCGATCTTTTTGTATTTCTGCGTTTCCATTTGTTTCTGTCATGACACATTTTCATGTAGCAGCATATTAGTATCCATCAGTTCTGAAGGGCAGGGTGATCAGGGAGGGCTGTCGACTGCTGTGTGTCATACATTATGTCGCAAAACTCATTTCCTGCCTAAGTTTAACAACGTCTGTGTCCTCTGAGAGGTGACACTATATGGGGGTACAAATCATGAGGTTCTATGTGTTTCACATATAGTGTGTGTGTGTGTGTGTGTGAGTCAGACAGAAATGTCACAAAATAAGGCCAGAAAAAAAAATCATGTTTCCGCCAATGTGACATTCAAAGTTGCTCTGGTGTCCTGCTAATTCCTGATAAACCTGCTGGGCTAAATTAATGATGCAAAATACCAGCGTGTTTTTACAAATAACTGTGAAAATGATAATAATATTATATATTATGTGGTATTGTTAGATGTTTTACTTTGATAGAGTGAAGTTTGCGATTTCTGGTTAAATATCAATGCTTAATGCTAACGTTAAAAAGGACGCAGTGGGTTTGTAGGCAAACGTCTGCACTCTTTGATTTCTGCGTTTGTAATTTAATTTTTTTCTCTTTTAACCTGATTTCAGGTCAAATTTAAGCCAGTAAGCAACAATTTAAATTAGTGTTGCATCAGTGAGTCATATACAAAGTGACTCCAACTGCCTCAGAAAGCCAGTCAGACCCGGTGGTGGGTTTGGTGGGTGTGTGAGGAGGGTCTGAGACACACCCAGCTTCAGGTTTAGGATCTATAATTTTTAGCTTGGCTAAACTTGTCTTGACATTATTTTTATTCCTGTTTATGGTTCTAAAGATAATGAATCCTGTTTATAGGACCTGAAAGAGGAGCTGGGGGGTCGTGGCTGGTTATCTGACACACTATGGGAGTCATCGAGCTTTGTTTGGTGACTCAGCAATTTGAAATATAGAATTTGATTAATAAAGAATGTAAAGCTTCATCAGTAGGCTGTCAAAGGTAGGTTTCTAAGGATGAGTGTCATCTACTACTTCTTCTCAGGAGAGAGGGGGGAAAAAAAGAAGCCAAACACTTTCTCATCAGTTCATGTTTCATATAATTATATTTAATTTTTAACTAATTATCTCACTCTTATATATTATACTCATTTATAATAAAATTATTATTGATTAACAGGACTTCATGCTATAGTGCTCCTGAAAGTAGAATTGGAAAGTTGATATTATTATAATCGCTCATATTAGGAAATCAATGTAATAGTTTTTATGTGGTATGGACGGCTGATCTGAGGGTCGCCTAGTCACTTTCCCCCCGCCTTTTTTATCCGCAGTACTTCAGTACGTCTGCCTCTTGGTGAAATTCATTTCACCTGAAATCCTAACCTTAAACCAGTAACGAGAACTACATGACCAAACACAACTGATCTGCTGGGCGATTGATTACTTTAAACTTTACTATTGAAGTACAGAAACGTTCTTCATGCAGGACCATGCTGGAGTTGCTTCAGTGGGATAAGTTGGTGCTTTTTTTTTTTTGACTGTTTAAGCAGACAAATGAATAATAAATAATAAGATTAATTCAGTTTTACACGTGATAAATGATTTATCATGAATTCTGCCTCATGTTATGTGTAAGCATTCATAAATACATCAGAACATGATTTCATGAATCTAGTAAGGTTCTTATTTTTTAACCAAAACTAAGAAACTCTTCAGAGTGGTGCTTCATGTGCCTGCTGGATGGATAGTTATTGTTTTCATGTGTCTAATATTTAGCCCCAGCTTCAGCACTTAATAATTATACACCCGAATCATCTCTGTGCTCTTGCTGTCGTCATCTTCAGTCCAAGAAGCTGAGCCCTGCGTCATCCTTCATCTCTAAAAAAGTGTCTGTGGTCTAAATGTGAAACGGAGAATGACTGACAGGCCGGCACATGGAAATAACCATCAGCATTTTTTTTTTCCTAGTGGTTAAAGCCCTTAAAAGGTGTCAGGAGTCAGGATTGGTGGTGGGAGGGGGAGGGGTGGTAGGCAGGTGAGTTTCTTATCTCTCCTGAACACCTGTACCTGCTCTATAGCGCCATTTAAGAATTCATCACCGCATAAACCGGGAACACAATGCAGATTTTTGGGTCCTTTTAAAAAAAAAAGATGCTGCAGGCTAACTGATTATAGTTCCTGGGGGATAGTGAGCACCCTTTCTCTCAAACCACGGCTTCATTACGGAGTCTTGATTTGGTCTGTAGCCCTCGCTGTCACATCCGCAAAGATGTTTATGTTTTAATATTTTTCTAAACTCTCTTACATTTAAATGCCTAAGATATGACGCAACAATCACCTTGGACACGTTCTTTACACCGAGCAGCCGGTGTTTAATATTTCCTTCAGGTGGCGCGTCCTTTAGGAGTGTTTTTATTTTTGTGTTTAGCTTTATGAGGTTTACTAACGTGACCCAACAAACCTCTGCTGGTCATTTGCGTGATTTATGAGACACATACAAAAGCCTCATTATACGGGGAACATTAACAACAATGTAACAAAATAAATGTTCTCATCTGGTGTTCATATAAGAGCGCTGTTTATAGTTGATGCATTCCTTAACTCATAAAGTCTCTGGTTATGATGAGCATTGAGCCCATATTTGTGCTTTATGTTATTACGCCAAAAATGTTACTTCATTTCTGATTCCGTGCTCACCAGCTCAGAGCCGCCGTCACATCAGAAAGCTGCCGTCAGGATTTACTGAAGAGGCGCGGCGCCAGAGAGGCGTGGACACAGTAATACTTTACCGCACGCAGGACTTCCCCTTTCAGGGTGTTTGCATTCAGTAATACAAACATGATTTACTGAGGTCTGCAGCACATTTACTGCAAAAAAATTTTTGCTGCAAAAAAAAAAAAGAAGAAGCATGTTTTATTTTGTGCCTGGGGTGACTGTGATAGTTGCTGCTAGCAGCATTAATTTATTTGACAAGCCCAGGAGATACGTCATTAGAATGAATGTGTAATTGGGCATCAAAGATGTGAGCTCGTTGCCAAAACTTTGGCTCTGTCCCCTGGCTGTTGATTGAATCTTAGCCCCAAATGTTTAGAGCCATGCCCCCCACACACACACACGCACTCACTTCTGGTATTTTAATGAAACAGGGCAGAAATAAGCGGTGATTTTAATAAAGAGGCGAATCCCACACATACAAAGCTGAGTCTTGCATAAGCTGTCAAAGATGGAAAAGTTCCTTTTTACAGTGAGCCGGTGGGTTTGCAGTGTTTCACCTTTTTAGTCACATTTCTGCCAGAAATCAGAACGCAACATGCCTCTCCATAACTTTTCTCATTAGCAGAGCTTTGCTACATCACCTTACATGTAGTTGTTCAGTGGGATCTTTTAAACACCACGTTGAAACAAGCAGCAATTAATTAATCTGAATCTGACAATATGCACTACTGATTGCAGCCTCGGGCAACACGGGCATTTCTGCATGTGGATCTGATTGTGAATATTTCGTTTCTTGTTCACATCCTGCAGGTCAGCTGTTACACACAGATTTGAGGTTCATGCGGTGGAATGATTTGTAAAAAAAAAACAAACAGGAAAAAGCATTAACCCTCGTTTGGATGAACCCTGTTCTTCACCTGAACTGTCAGTCAATACATTGATCATCTTTCTGCTGCCTCCCATTGATTTGGAACAAAATTCAATTCATTGTTATTTAAATAGCTCCAAATCACAACAGCGGCATCAAGACGCACGTCTACAGTTTAACCGACCTCAAGAGAGAAAAACGCCAAAGGGAAAAAAAATGTACGTAATGTGTATTTCAGATTCCATTAAAACATTGTGAGCGAGCGACTGAATGAGCATGTGTCTGAATGCATTGTGTGGTTATGTGGATGCACATTATATGGATACACGAGATATCAATAAACAATGAATAACGATAGTATAAAAATAACAATAAAATTAATAATGCCACCAACACCACCACTGCCGCTACGTCTGCTACGACTGATAACATTGAGAAGAGAAAGAAAAGAAAGATTAATGCACACAAAGATATTAAAAAAATATGAATATAAATAAAGGGGGGGGGTGCCAGGGTGAAACGAGGGAGAACTTTGACCCTGGACACTGGGATGGCACAGGGTGATCCTCATTAAGAGTACCCTGCTGTTTCAGAGAGGGGGGAGATGCCATTACTGGGCAGGTTGGCAGTGTTTTGTTCTTTATTCAATAAATTATTATTTTATCTTTTAAGATGATGAGTGGTATGCAAAAGTTTGGGCCCCCCTGATAATTTCCATGATTTTCCTTTATAAATCATTGGTTGTTGGGATCAGCAGTTTCAGTTAAATCTATCATATAGCAGAGGAACACAGTGATATTTGAGAAGTGAAATGAAGTTTATAGGATTTACAGAAAGTGTGAAATAATTATTTGACCAAAATTAGGCAGGTGCACAAGTTTGGGCACCCTTGTGGTTTTATTGATTTGAAAACCTTTAGCACTAATTATTGGAACACAACATTTGTTTTGTAAGCTCATTGACCCTTGACCTACATACACAGGTGAATCCAATTATGAGAAAGGGTTAAGGTGGCCAATTGCAAGTGTTTCTCCTTTTTGCATCGTCTCTGAAGAGTGGCAACATGGGAGCCTCAAAACAACTCTCAGATGAGCTGAAGACAAAGATTGTTGAACATCATGGTTTAGGGGAAGGATCCAAAAAGCTCTCTCAGAGATTTCAGCTGTCAGGTTCCACTGTGAGGAACATGGTGAGGAACTGGAAGACCACAGGCACAGTTCTAGTTAAGGCCCGAAGTGGCAGGCCAAGAAAACGCATCAGATAGGCAGAGGGGAAGGATGGTGAGAACAGTCATAGTCAACCCACAGAGCAGCTCCAAAGACCTCCAACATCATCTTGCTGCAGATGGTGTCTCTGTGCGTCGTTCAACTATTCAGCGCACTTTGCACAAAGAGAGGCTGTATGGGAGAGTAATGCAGAAGAAGCCTTTTCTGCACACACACCACAAACAGAGTCGCTGAGGTCTGCTAAAGCACATTTGGACAAGCAGCTTCATTCTGGAATAAGGTGCTGTGGACTGATGAAACTAAAACTGAGTTATTTGGACATAACAAGGGGCGGTATGCATGGAGGAAGAAGAACACAGCATTCCAAGACAAACACTTGGTACCCACAGGAACATTTGGTGGTGGTTCCATCATGCTGTGGGGCTGTGTGGCCAGTGCAGGTACTGGGAATCTTGTTAGAGTAGAGGGTCACATGGATTCCAGTCAATATCAGCAGATTCTTGAGAACAATGTTCAAGAATCAAAGACAAAGATGAAGCTGCACCAGGGCTGGATACTTCACCAAGACAACGACCCTAAACACTGCTCCAAATCTACTGAGGCATTCATGCAGAGGAACAAGGACAACGTTCTGGAATGACCATCTCAGTCCCCAGACCTGAAGATTATTGAAAATCTGTGGTGGGATTTAAAGCGGGCTGTCCATGCTCAGAAACCATCAAAGCTGACTGAACTGGAGATGTTTTGGAAAGAAGAATGGACCAAAATACCTTCAACCAGAATCCAGACTCTCACTGGAAGCTATAGGAAGAGTTTAGAGGCTGTTATTTCTGCAAGAGGAGGTTCTACTAAATATTGATGTCATTTTTCTGTTGGGGTGCCCAAACTTATGCCCTGCCTAATTTTGTTTAAATAATTATTGCACACTTTCTGTAAATCCTATAAACTTCATTTCACTTCTCAAATATCACTGTGTTCCTCTGCTTTATGATAGATTTAACTGAAACTGCTGATCCCAACAACCAACAATTTATAAAGGAAAATCATGGAAATTATCAGGGGTCCCAAACTTTTACATACCACTGTATATTAATGTGTACAAGTTATTCTTATCTAGATCATTAAGAGCCACTTCAGACCCAGACCCTGAGGAGAGAACATGTTTATTAAAGGAGGATGGCAATATTATCGGTGTAGTGGATTGTTTTTGAGTATCTGGTAGTGACCTGGCCTACCTTCCCACCACACCTGCTCCCAAGGTCCCCACAGTGACCCATTTCTAACCCTCCCAGCAGCGACATGGAAGACGTGAAAGAGAGGAAAAAAATCAGCAATGAAAGAGAGGGAAAAAAGGCAGTTGGTGGGGGTGATGTTTACATGTACTGTTAAAACATGTAAGATATAAAATTAGTATAAGAGAGATTTAATATAATATATAATGCAATAGTATTTGTGTGATATTATTCCAAGTAGACTGATTATACAAATTGTTAAAGTATAAACTTTGACAAAAAAGATGTAGATACTGTCACTACTGTTGGGTTTGGCAACAGTAGTGACAATAATAGCAATAATATACATTTACTAATAATAATACTGATAATTAGGACAGCAGCAATACTTCTAACCTCACCGCAGTATGAAAGGAGCAGACTGGGTGATCCATGTGGCATGAAAATACGCTGAAGTTTCCGTCTTTCTTAAATCCTTTTTAAACATTTTTCTTTGGGTGAGGTCAGTCTCGTTTTATATTCCGATGTAAATTTCTAGTGTTGGTCATAGAAAATGTCATTGCCAATAACCATAAAGGGAGGAGAAGGAGAAGATTCTGTGCTGCTTTTTGGTTTTCTGTAGTAATTATTTACACGAAATGTTTGTATTTTGTTTATAAATAAGTTGATTGTTAGTAATTCTCTTTTTTTGTGATTGCTACCTTACATTAATTTAACCTGCTCACTAAATCTGGCCCTAATTTATAAACTCCAAACAGAAAGTGAAACTGGATGGTTTCCATACCTCGGATTTCATATTTATTCATGTACAGTTTTATGGTATGTCGAAAAAATGTTTTTTCTTTTCTTTTTATAGTTACTTCACATGCCTAGGATCCAGTTCAGTGCTTGCACTGCTGTATTATGGTTTCCCCCCAGTAAGGCTTAAATTATGTTTCTAAAAGAGCCCCGTTGCAAAGGTCACAATGGAAATACAGTAATAAAACAATTTAATCCAATTTGGCTTATTAAATAACATAATAATGCAAAATTCATCTTAGTTTTCATGGAATGGCATTTCCATGAAAGTAAAATGATAATGAGCTCCAGGCTTATGGTGGCTGACTGATCCACCTTAACTGGGCTGACTTAAGCTAGAAACCCAGGGAATCTTTTAGTCTCAGACAGCTAATTAAAATGCTGATTTTAATTAGCTGTCACTGGGCTGACAAAAACAGGTAGTGTGAATTTGCAGTCAAAATCGTGGTAAATATTAACACAATCAAATAGCTCAAAAAAGTGATATAATTTATGTAAATATGGTGACATGAAAGTATGAAATGGTCTGCATAGCATTTTACACAGCAGACATCAGATTGAATACTTCATTTGAGGCTAAATTTTATATCAATATATCTATATCGCGCTCTCTCTCTCTCTATATATATATATACATGCATAGTTATCTCTCTCTTTCAATCTCTCTAGATGGATGGATGGATAGATTGGAGATGCTCTGTCACAACTGATCTTTTGCATAGGCCTGAACCTTCTCAGTCAGATCATGAACAAGAATGGCTACAGATACCAACTTCTGAATGGAACATTCAAAAGTTGGTATCTGTTCAAAACAGCCAGTGGCCTGGTTGTGTGCCGTCTCTCAGGATGCTGCATGCTGTCCTGAGACAGCTGTGGAGGTCCTTCAGAGAGGGGAGAGGGTGGACGATGATTTTCTGGGCATTGTTATTTACCCTCTGTTAAAGCTTTCTGTGTGCCATGGTAAATCAGTACACTCTCAATGGAGCACTCTACTCCTGAGGTCCCTCAGGAAGTGGGCCGCCGCTGGGCTTTCTTCATCACTGCCGAGGTGTTCCATTTGAGTTCCGCATGTCCATTTGCACATCCAGAAACTCAACGGTGGTCACACATACTCCACACACTCCCCGTTGATGTAGATGGGCAGCACGACGGACTTCCTCTTCCTGAAGTCAGCTACGAGTTTTTTGGTTTTTGAGGTGTTGAGAACCAAGCTGTTGTCCTCACACCACCTCACCAGCCTCTGGATCTCCTCCCTGTAAGTTGACTTATTGCCACCAAAGATGATGGCATCGTCTCACGTAGTCAAAAGTGTCCCAAGTGAGTACAGTATTAGTATAGTGTTGTCCCGGAGTTTGCTGTTAAAGAACTAAAGTTGGTAAGCAGTAGTCAGTAGCAGCTCCCGCTGCTCCAGGTGGGAGATGGTCATTTGTAGTGCTGTGGCGATTCATTATAACAGGTGTCAGGGTGACTGGTCGGTAGTTGTTGGGGCTGCTGATGATTGTCTTTTGGGGCAGTGGAACGATTGTGGCACACTTCAGGCATGCTGGGACAAGGGACTGGGACAGTGAAGCATTGAGCATCTTGGGGTCTTCACCAAGATGCCCTGACTTTGTCAAGCATGCATGTGGAGGCCATACGAACTACTAAGTATCATTTAGAGCTACTTCAATGAGATTTCAGTTCAATTCAGCTTTATTTATATAATGCTAAATCACAACAAAGCCAATATGGGAGAAATCTGCTCTCTCTTTCTAGTCCCTGTCAGTACTCTAGCTGCAGCATTTTGGATCAGCTGAAGGCTTTTCAGGGAGCTTTTAGGACAGCCTGATAATAATGAATTACAGTAGTCCAGCCTAGAAGTAATAAATGCATGGATTAACTTTTCAGCATCAGTCTGAGACGGGATGTTTCTAATTTTAGAAATATTGTGCAAATACAAGAAAGCTGTCCTACATATTTGTTTAATATGTTCATTGAAGGACATATCCTGGTCAAAAATGACTCCCAAGATTTCTCACAGTGTTACTGGAGGCCAAAGTAATGCCATCCAGGGTAGGGATCTGATTAGACACCATGTTTCTAAGATTTTTAGGTCCAAGTACAATAACCTTAGATTTATATCAATTTAGAAGCAGCTGAGTATCATCTGCATAGCAATGTATGCTATTCCACTAATACTGCCTAAGGGAAGCATGTGTAATGTAAACAGAATTGATCCTTGCACCATAATTAACCTTAATGTGTGGCGAAGACTCCCTATTTACATGAACAAATTGGAGCTTAATAGATACATATTTTCTCACCACTGTAGAGAAGTATCTTTAATGGCTAGCTGCAGAGAGGGGTGAAGGACCTCAACTCTGCTTCCTGTTCTCAACCCTGTGTCATCACGTTTTGAGTTTAATGAATTTGGCCAGATTTCTTGAAATGAGAGCTGCTCCAACCAAAGTGGGATGGATGCCATCTCTCCTAACCCTAACCTTTCACCACTGAGGTCTGATGTCTTTTCAAAAAACAAAATTCAAGTTTGAAACAGGTAATTGTTTTGCACCCAGTGTGCCTTGGAAATGCTGCTGACCAGTCTTTGTTTTGTTTCAGAGACAAGAAGATTATAGAGAATGCAATAAAGTACTTTTTGTTCAGTGTCAAAGAGGTACAATTTCCCATTTAGAAGCCCAGCAGTTGCATCTCAGAGCACCAGGCAAGTTCATTTTTGTTGCGGGCTAATATCTCCCTTTATACATGACATAAATGCCCATCTCCAGCTCTTCTTATTAAAGTGAGAGTAAAAGTGAAACTGCTTTGAAGTAATCTCACCAAAGTTGGGAAGTTTGCTGGGAGGGTGCTGATTTAGTGGTTGGCAGGAATAAGAGGATGTTAATGGAGAGCAGCACTTTTTGTTTTCTTAGATGCAGTTAGATATAGCAGGCTGGTGACTGACTGCTAACGACTGACCAGACAGATCACGCACACACAAACAGGTTCTTATCTCCGCAAGACAGTTGACAAAAACACTGAGGTAGATTTTCTTGGTATCCCACAATATAAATGCAATGCATTATGTCAGCATGGCAGTCTTTATGAAGTTAATCACCCCACCACCACCACCACCACCACCCCACCTCTAATTGGCTATTTGCTCCATAATCCATACATGCAAGTTCAGGCAGTAATATTCTCAAAAGGAACACTGATGCAAGTAGAGGGGTGAACTGCAACTGTGCCTGCAGTTATGTTTCTAGTACATTTTATGACTTTGTATTCTAGAGATTCAAACATGCTCAGAGATTTTTGCCAGTCAGGAGCCTCATGGGCAAATGACTCAGTCACATGGGCCCTTACAGGCCCCCAGGATGATGCTGACTTGGAAAGGATAATTTAAGCTTCAAAATTTTTAGCTCTTTATGTGTGACCATCTGTCAAGTCAAATCATGTCAGTTTTATTTACAGATCCCAAACTTACAAAATGTAAATTTCACTCAGCGAGATCCCTGATCCTTTTTTTTTTCTCCTTGTTTCTCTAGAGGTTGTGTCGGTTTAGCTCAGCGGTTACTTCTCAGCAACTGCTCAACGCTTCGCTCTCGCCGCAGGGATCAAACCGCGGGCGCTGTCCAGTGTGTCCCCCCCCCCCTTCAGGGTTGCATCAGGAAGGGCATCTGGTGTAAACGCTGCCAAATCAAACATGTGGACCTACTCACTGTGGCAACCCCTTCTGACAAGGGAACAGCTGAAAGTAGCTGCTGCTGCTTCTTCTTGTTTCTTTAGAGGTTGGCATGTGATGGAATGGTGTGCACGTCTCCACAGTCATTCAGAGTATGTAGTTGTGCATACAAAAGAGGGTACATATGCAACTGACTGCAGGAATGCAGAGTGAAAGGCTTCTAAAGATGAATTTCCTACCATGCAGCTTTTCCGTTTTCCTCTATACACAAACATACGTTTACGTACTCTCGTAAAACTCTACTCTGGGTCACACTGCACGGCAGCAGCTGCAGAAGATAACCATCTCTACTTTTGAAAGTGTTTTTGTTCCCTCATTATAGCAGCTTTCCCTTTTTTTCCCACCATGTTTCTGCCTGGCTTTCTAATTAATGACTAACAATCTAATATGGTGTCTTTCTTTATTTCCTCATCTCCACACCTCCAGGTTTAGGTTTCATCTGGCATGCCGCTGCCTGCGACATTCCTCACTGAAACATACATCCCACACACTAACGATAGAACTAATCTTCACACCGCACATTCATGTGTTCTAAATGCTCTGTTTACCATTTATAACAGAAAACCATAACTGGCTCTTGTCCCTAGTTTGGTATAGGCACTGAGCCAGCTTGTTTTTTTCCTTTTTTCCTTCCATCCATCCATTTTCTTCCAGTTATCCAATTATGTCCAGACAGTTGGTGATGGGCAGTATAGTTATAGTGGGAAAAAAAAGTTGAATGAACATGTAGGGGTGGGTTCATGCAACAAAGTGTTTTTATCCCGGAGCATCAAATACTGACACTCTGTCAGCAGTCGCTAGTGTCACACCGATATGCAGACACACTGGCCATGGCAGCACGGTACATCGAGAGATAAAGGTAGTCTTTGCATTGGTTTGTCGTGTTTGCACTTTGTTTCACTCTGTTCATACCAGCTACTTTTGATTTCACTAATTGGTTAGATTTAAGTAACAAACTACTTAATTGGGTTAAGGATTGTGGTTTGAGTTAAAATGTGCTTTATTATATGTATGTTTTTTTTTCCTTTTCCCGGAGAAGACTTACTAATAAAAAAGGTTGCTCTATTACATTTGATGTCTAGATAAAGATGTTACTCTCAACATCCCACAGAGATGGAAGCATAAGCTGTTTGTGTGTCTGCATGCGTGTCTACCTGACTCTGTCCACTTCATTCATAAAATCCTTCTTTCACAAAAAAGCAGTGGGATTAAATCAGCTTTTTTTTCCTTTTTTAACTGCAGTTCTTTGCTTCTTCCATCCACCTGCTCTCTCTTACCCTTTCTGTGTCTCTCCAATTTGAGTGTGTTGGGCCCCTTGCCAGCAGTTAGAGCTCAGTGGGGCCCATCCATATGGCCAACATGTTCAGCAGTCATTATTGGCCCATTTAACACATCTAACTGTTCAACATTTGACATCTTGTCAAGACAATTAGTGTAGATTATTCCTGCCGAAGACACTGTGATGTTGATTTTCTCACAAGTTGTCGAAGATTTGTTTGCATTGCCATGCATGATACTGCTGTCGTAAATGGTCGTGCATGTGAAAAATGTGATGATGGCATAACTGCATACTGAACAGTTTGTACGCTCATGATCTTATCCTTTTTTTCTCCCCGTGTTTCTGCCCATTCATTCTGCCATTGTGTTTGCAAGCAGCTCTTTCAGCAATGCTGTTTTACATCAGGTTAACGATCCTGTTCAAACTGTCCGTGCATGTAACTTAGTAACCACTGTACAGTTCATATTTAGGACCAAGGTGAGGAGACGGTTTCACAGGAGGAAATGCACAGATGTAAAGTCATGAACCCAATTCGTGCAATAAAATAAATCACAAGTGTTTTAAACAGTTTTTTTTTCATTAGTAGTATTTTTAATTTATTTTTATTGTTGCACTTTTTTGACTTTTGAAGACAGAAGCAAATACAACAGCAAAAATAACAACAACAACCAAAAGGAAATGAATAAATAAACCAAGAAAACCGCTAAATAATGTCAGAAAACATGAAAAAATTCCCAGAATCCAATAAGACTTCCATATTCATTACTTTACCGAACACAACAGTCAAAGATACAAAACAAGGACAAATAACAAATACCTGCATTTGAGGACTTAAAGCTAGTTTCTCATTTTTGTTTGATAAATGATACAAAAACATCATCAGTCATTTTCTGTGGATGGACTCTTTGATTAACTGCATGAACATTCCAGTAATCCGTAGGTGGGTAAATGGAGGTAATCAGTTAACAGATTTATGTTCAATTAATTTAATTTCAGTTGTTGCTACACTCCATCTATCATAGGAAGCTGTGCCAAAGCTCCATGATTTGTCTAAAGAAATAGTGCCTGCACATATATTTGTGTTTGTGTGTATGTATGTATGCCCTAACATTTACATTAGAGAGTGTGCGTAACAGGATGGTATGTGCGTGTGCTTGGACATCATTGTTCATCTGGGCAGCAAAACACATGGAAATGTGTCAGTTATGTTTGACGTGTGTGTGTGTGTGTGTGTGTGTGTGTGTGTGTGTGTGAGAGACCTACAGTAGAAGCACATTCCTCCTTGGAGGGAGGAAAAGAGTCAGGGGAGGGGATGATTACCTCCTGGCATCTGTCTTGCTCTCCCTCATTCTCATATTTAATTCCATCAGCACTCCCGTCATCCATTTTTCCTAATCCATTTCCTGATCTGTTCATCTTTCTAATCTCTTTCTCGTCTCTTTATTTTCCTCATTAACTTTTTCCCCCTAATTTACACAATTGTCACTGAGCATTGCTCTGCTCCCTCATTTACCTCCTTATCCTCTTTCCCTTCCCACTCTTTCCTTGCCTGTCTACCTGTACTCCCCCCTCCTTTCATCTTGCAGTTACAGTCTGTTACCGTGTCACTGGGAGTTAACAGGTCAAGCGTGAAGACTAATCTAAATTTCATTCTCTCCACCCCAGAGACAATTTATGATAAAGATGGAGAGAGATTCTTTTCCTCTAACACTCTTCTCTTCTTTTATAGTCAGTTCCAGGTATTTCTTCCTGATCACTTTTTTACCCCGGTGTTTGCCAGTGTAAGACTTCTATCTTCGTAGTAAAGGCCAGAGCTTCATGGCTCTTCATGGCAGCTGTTCTTGTGGGTAATAGGCAGAGCTTTGCAGTATTAGAAAGAAAAAGCACAGAGAGAAGCAGGACACCCATAAATGTGGGCTATTCGTTATATTTGTGCTATTGTTGCTGTAGACGGCTGATTAAAAGCTATGAGAACTGTCCACTGCAGCCATTGTTTGAGCTTATTGGTCGCTGCGATGCTTTTAGATCGTTATTGTTTTTCATGCTTTTCCCAACTTTTTATCCACTGATTATGTGCACAGTATATCACACATAATGCATGTGTTCTTGGGTTTTTTTTGTTGTTTTTTTTCTAGGGGACT
Source organism: Pterophyllum scalare (assembly GCA_024447675.2). Lineage (NCBI taxonomy): Eukaryota > Metazoa > Chordata > Actinopteri > Cichliformes > Cichlidae > Pterophyllum > Pterophyllum scalare. Next base: position 155,197 of record JAMQGT020012525.1, on the reverse strand, counting down.
GATCTAAAGTGCACCATTATGTTCTCTCCACTGGTTACATTTAAAATTTGAAATGCTGCAGAGTTTGCAGTGCTTTGGTTCAAATTTGGATCAGTGCTGTCACATCAGTTTTCTGGTTTATTTACATCTTTTCTGAAAAAGTGGTACAGAATATAAATGGCTTTTCATTAACAGATAATCATTTGGTTTTCTTATATTTTTGCCCAATCAAGTCATATAGTAGATGACATCACTGTAATTCAAGCTGGCTTCAGCTTAAGTTGGCTGATCTTTCTTGCACCGTAATACCAAATAAAGAAGGATTTGTGTACGTGTTTGCATTCAGTGATGAGCACCACCATACAGCGGTACACTGGGACCTTGTAGCTTCATTATGTAACTATATGTGCCTTTGAATTTTCGGGGAGTTCACTGATTATTTGTGAAGCAGACAGATTTGTTGCTTGGTGATGATTTAAGACATTCATGAAACTCACAAATCAACGCACACTGCGCAATTACTATGATTAAGCATGAACCTTAACTTAGTGATAATGAGCTCAGAAAATGTTCATGTGTATTCATGTGTAAAGGACATGTTGAGTACATCCAACACCACCACAGACTCACACCCTTAAGAGAAAACTTAATCACATGTACTTAAGAGAGCACATGGAGAGAGACATTAGATTGTGAGCGTTCCTGCAGGTCAGAAAACAGTCACATCTCATAAATGTTTCTCTGTTCTAGGACAGAAGTATTAATAGCATGACTTCACAATGTCGACCTCCATGTTTCCTGCTTGTAATAAAAGGGTGTATATACACATACACACATATGTGTATATGTATGTGTGTGTGTGTGTATGTATGTATGTATGTGTATGTATGTGTGTGTGTATTTATATATATATATATATATATATATACACACAAATATATATATATATATATATATATATATAATATCTTTTCTTTTCTTTTAGCACAAAAACTAAGGGAATTTGTGTTTAATTATTTCTTTGTTGTAACAATGCAACCATGAATCTTATACCACCGGCAACCCTGTGGAGTCGGCGGATGTGCCACCATGTCTGATTGACAATGTTGATTTATGAGGCTGGCTCAGTGAGTCTGTGTTTCAACTTGTGTCAAAAGTGTGGACTTCAAAGTACGTTCCAGTTTCTAAATTGTGTTGATAGGCCAAGTAAAACCAGAGTAATGGTCAGTAATTTACATCATGCTTTTTCCTGTATATTATCCTTGCATTAGTTGTGTGTTTGTTGCAGGAAGAAATGTTAAAAACAGGATATTAGTAGCAGAAAATGCTTGGTAGCAAAAAACAAACAAATCATGGCATCCCCTTTATTGGTGAAAAACTGCAGGTCTTCTCTGCCAATGCCAAACAGCTTATTCTGCCATTGACTCTTGTTTTTTGTTTTGTTGGATTGGATGATTGAAGTCTGAAGAAACGAGACATATCAACAATTTAGCAATTTATTCATAAAGCAAACAGGGGGTCAGCAGCACGTGGAAGAACTGTACACAGCCACAGCAGCCTGGCACCTCCTCCTCATGCTGGTCACACACTGGTGTGGGATAGCATCCCATTCTTCAACCAGAGTTTGTCACAAAACTGCCTGTATGGTTGTGTTGGTCACTCTGGCGCGAACACCATGCCCAAGCTGATCTCGAGTTCTCTCTGCATTGAGATTACATCCAATGATAACAGGCCTGATTGTCATTACCTGGGGTACGAGAAGCTCAATACAAGAGCCAATAGGAGAATAAACTGCTTGGCACAGGCAGAGAAGATTTAGCAAGTTTTTCATATGTGCAATCCACATACTCAACTCTGCTGCTCAACCCACAAATGGTGTGTATATAAAATCTCCAATCTCTCTGCAGGTTGTCTTTGTCCTCCAAGCTTGAGTCCTGTACCAGAGCTATGGCGGCTTGAGGGTCCTGCACAGTATCTTAGCTGTTCCCAGGACTGCCCTCTGGATAGTGATTCTGACACTCACTAGTCCTCGGCCTCATTCCTTCTGCTTAGCGAACAGTCTCAAGGTGCTTATAAAGCGCCTCGAGACAACTGTTGTGATTTGGCGCTTTATAAATAAATTGAACTGAATTGGATTTGGGGTGAAACCCTCCATGCATGGTAATGAGCTTTCTTGTCCTCAGGTCAGCGGCTTCTATCTCTTCCTTTAGCCAACTTATTATCTGACAGCTGACAGGACGTAGGTGTTGATTTCCCGGATCTTGCTTATCCCATTCCGCTGACTCCTGAGGACTTTCCTTACTTTCTGTAGGTATTTTGGTTGCAGCTCTCCTAGCAGCCCCTTCATGATTCCCATTTGCCTGTGGGATTTCTTTTCTGATTTATTACTTGATAAAAATGGAATCCAAAGTTCCTTTCGAGTCTTTTTTTTTGTATCAGATAATTGTCTTAATGTAACTAATCAACTGGACAGGCCTCATGGTCAGATCTGTTTTGTTTGTTTTTTAAATAAATAAACACTGTTTTGTAAACGTACCAACCTCCGTACCTGTCCTTCAGAAATCTGTACAGTTAAAGGTGACTGTAGAGCTTTGTGATGTGTGCTAGTCCTGCTACAGATGCCTCCACAGTAGGAATGGATTTGTCATTTATCATGCTTATCAAACATAAATTACCCCCCTGCCCCACAGTCATTGTGATTACGGTGTTTTTATGCATCCTGCAGTAGTGATAGATGGCCACTGAAAAATGAGCTAGCAGTGGTAATACCTTTACCAAATAAAAATAAAATACTGAATGCAACTGAAAAAAGATTCCTTCAGCTTGTGTGTTGTTTTGAATCTAAGGAATCTCCACAAGCATCAGAATGTTCAATAAAGTAACAAATCCTGATATATTTATGTTCTTCTGCCTCTGTAGCCACCGTAGCCCCAGAGTGAAACAGTAGAGCATGGTAGCTTTTATATAGCCTACAAGATAACTGTAGGGACAATGGTTCAATGCTTAGCACCACTCACCTCACGGCAAGAAGGCCCTGGGTTTGAATCCACTGGCCAGCCAGGGTTTTTAGTGTGGAGTTTTGCATGCTCTCTATGTGCCTGCGTCGATTTCCTGCCGCAGTCCAAAGACACGCGTGTGATGCCTTAGGTGTGACTGTAGATCATGAATGGTTGTCTGTTTCTGCCCTGTGATAGACTGGTGACTTGTCCAGGGTGCACCTGACCTTTCACCCTGGGAGGTGCACAAATACACTGGGAAAGTGGCTTTCAGGAGGTCAAAGGGCTTTGTAAGATAAAATAATTTGGCACTGAAAAACAGAAGATTGGCATAGAAATTTGTATGGAACAAAACTAGCAGTGAGACTAATCAGCTGTGCATGCACTGGCTCTGTTTTCAAGAGTCAGACCAAATTAAGTTGTACTACTGTATATAGCTAGCAATGAAGGCACAGTGCACACAGGCTTATGAATGTCTCTGCCTCATGTTAGCTTGTTCAAGGCTTCCTTAGCAGGAGCTCGATGATGTACAAGACATTTTGATGCATTGAAACTTTAATGATGCTGTGAACGTTCAGTAGCCTAGTTAAAACGTCTATGAGAAGGAGGAGCTGCTTCACAGTTAAAATGTCAGTGGTTATTGTTGATTTATTGTAAATTACTGGGTTAACATGATGAGCATTATACAATATATAGTCACACTCTCACATTTGTGCTCCCCATCACTGTCTTCTGGCTAATTAAAAATTGTTGGATATGAAAGCCTTTTATTTGTACTGACACAGTAATGAACTCACACTGAATGCAGCTACTCCATTAGCTTACTCCCCTCGTCCACAACCTGTGTGCCCTTCTCTGTGATTATGTGTCATGATGGATGTGCACCAGGTAACTATATTTAATCATACTGATAGTCATGATGGAGAATTTACTACCTCGAACTGGCAGCATGGCAGTGACATATGTTCAGACACTCACATACACACACGCACAAACACACAAACACATTTGTACGTTGCCATCACATAAATCCCTTTTGGAAACATAGCTGGTAGTGCTACAGAAAGCCAACCATCTGCACTGTACGGAGGGATGATTGGGGGGGTTGGGACAATGTAAGTTCATTTTACTATTATACCAGCAGGCAGATAATAAAGGGAAGACCTTCCCCTGTAATGGTAAACCAGAAAGCTTCTGCCAGTTGGCTACACCAGAGCAATTCTGTCCCAGAAAAGCATTGATCACAGTCGGTGATGACGGGTCTGTCATACCAGAAAAAAGTGTGACTTAATATCAGCAGTTCAAGTTATGCTTACTTTAGTTATACAGTATGCATGACAATGGGTCTGATAACCCATACTTCCGAAGCAACTGTTAGTACAAGGCATCCCAAGGGATGCAGGTATATTCCTGCTTCACATCCCCAAAGCACATGTAGAAGGGTTGGGCAAACTACCACACATACTCAAGTATACCAGAGTGGGTAAAGAACTGATCAAGTGCTAAATATCTGTGTTTCCCATTTGTAATTACAAATTAGAGGCTGCTGTGAACATGTTTTACTGATTAGAAGATACACAAATTTTTCTTTTTGGTTTTTTTGCCCCATCACATTTGTTTTTAATTTCTATTTCTTTTTCTTATTTCCTACTCCTAAGTGACACACATGTAAGATTGGGGGGGAGGGGGAGGGCGACTAAAGTGAAGGAAAAAAAAGGAAGGTGAAAGATTGAATAAAGCGCTGGAGGGAAAAAAGGAGTTAAGAGGCAAAGTATGAGGGGGAAAAAATAACAAATAGGTAAGTGAGAAGAGAGATTGTAACAAATGAAGAGGGAGGTACACGTGGGCAGAACCAGCAGATGGAAAGTTCAGACCCTGCTTGTTTTCTCTGAAATGTCACAACTGTAAAAATGGTTTTATAAAGCATCAATCACGGTAGAGCTGTACCTCTAGGAATAGTCATGGGGCTTTGGAAATGAGACCTCTACATTGAACTGCAGAGGCAATCACCACTGTGTGGTTCAGGTCACCACACTGCTCACAGACAGGAGGAAATGGAGAGGAGAGGAAGACCTGAGTAATAAATGAGCAGGGAAGAGAAGGGAGGGAAGAGAGAAATGTGAAAGGCTTTGGTATTAAAGCCAGAAGTAGCATTTATTTTCTGCTGGTAATATATTTGTTTGACTATACATATATATATATATATATATATATATATATATATATATATATATAAAACTTTTAAGAGACCATACTGGCTTTACAAACTGGTGACATCATTAACCTGTTCAGATGAAATAGAAATACATCTTTCTAACCAAACAACAAAATCTGTCACCTGTCCTTTTTTTTCAGCCTTGTGTGTATGCATGGAAACATGATTACATCACTGCGCACACTACTTAACGACACCGCACGTCTCCCAGAGAAACCTTATGCAGAGTGCATGTTGGAAAAAAGCATTTATGTAATCTCAAACTTTCTGAACCAGCTTTGGTGAGCTAGAATGATAGAAGGCCTTAATAAATGTTTTGCTGTTATGGAAAGAACAAGCTTTGTCCAAGAATGTACCTGCTATAAATAAACTTGTCAATTCCACGTATAAAACAGAAGGATATACGGCATCCTGCCTCGACTTCAGATATTTTGACTTCCTACATGTCAGAATATCTGCACACCAAACGCAGAGCTTTTGTAGAGCTGAGAGTTCCTTTCTGATTGAATGAGGCTTTTATAGCAACTGTTACACTGATTTTAGACACCGTATGAAATTTTATATGGCACGCAAAGTGCTCCAGGTTCTTGGGTATTTATGGACACAACATATTATTCTGACTTTGCAGAAGTATGAAAAGTAAGTCTTTTATTGGTAGTGTTTGTCTCTGTGCATGCGTTTGTGCGTGTGTGCTACCTATATGTGCAATCTGAGTTTGTGTGTTCTCAGCTTTATTAACGGGGAGACGCTTGCTGGTAATTTATGTTGGCTAAACAAGACAATAATGCTGTGTTGCTGATTTACGTTCACTTGCGGTTGGGCTGACTGATAAAATGTTAGTGCGTGCTATTTGACGCCCTTTTATCTCGGTGCATGTTAAAAGGAGTGGGGTAGGGTTTTGAAAACCTCGGTCCAAAAGCATTCTGTAGTAGCATTAGCGGTTGCTTCTCACTAATGTTGGAACACCGAGCTACCAGTTGGTTTGGTGCTAATTTAGATATTGGGTGATGAAGAATCCTTAGGTCCCACATCCTCTTCATGTGACCCTTTTCACTTGGGTTACATGCAGTAGCATTCCAACAGTTCCCTATTCTCATCTCTTGCCCACTTATGCCACATCCTTTTTCCAGCAGCCCACTTCTCAACAGTTCCCCGACACCTTGACCAGATCTTGTTAATCCAGACACATTGCTCATATTGCTCATATTCCAAGGTAATCTTAGTAGCATGGGGGGCCTAGCCTGGGCACCCTTACTGAATGCATGCATTGGATTCAAAACCCCTACCTGTGTTTCCATTGCACTATCCAGCTGTTGTATACAGTTATTTCAAAATTAACTACCTTCTTTCAGTCTGAATGCCAATGATGCTCATCTTTGCTGTTGTTAGGCAAACTAACCACTCATTTCTGTGCTATGCCATTATTCTTCATAGTATTTCATAGGCCTATATTCAGGCAGCAGCACGAGTAAGAGCTGTTTTGCAGGAATGAAGGATATCCGGTGGGTCACATTTCTACATGGTTCTCTACATTTGCTCAATATGTTGCTTATCTAGCATAAAAACATGGTGCAGTATATGTAGTACATAGTACAGTATTCTTCAGTGAGTAATTTGCCATGTGGACATACTGGCTAAAGCAAACAGTATGTGCTGAGTCCAGCATACATGTTTGCTGTAATAATGAATAATAAACATAAAGCCACAATAAAGAACCAGGAAATGTATAAATCCCCACATACACTGCTGAAGGTAAGCTATACTTTGAACCAGTATGGACTTTCATCCAGACTGGCAGTGCTTCAGAGTTTGAATAATGTGAGTGGGGAAAGGTGGGAATTATAGTCATAGTAATTGTAATGATAAGACCAGGGAAACAGTGTCAGGACAGGAGCAACACAAAGGGAAGGCAGAAAGCTGCTAATTTAAAATCTTGTAACAACAGTGTGATACTGCTCCTGGCTGGGACAGCAGAAACGTGTTAGCCCTGAAAGGACAGGGAGCGCCTTGATGACTGGACAGTGATACACCAGGATTTGACAGTAAGAAGTCTTTTGGAGAGAGACAAATGGATGAAGGGCCTCACATTTAAGGTGACTGCTGTCAAAGGCAGTGCCTTTCTATTCACTAATTCTATTACAAAATAATAATCAGGGGAGTCAGCAAAGAAGAACAACCGGTCGCTCAGGACTTCACTAATGGGGTGTGTGATTTCTTTTCTTTTTGTGCTCATATTCCTAATCTTTATGTTTCACCCTGCTTTTCTGCTCTGATTCTGCACCCTCCTCTTCCCTCTGCGTGCCTCTCTCCCTGTCAGAGTGCACCTTACTTTTCAGAATGTACTGGGGGCATTTGCTGTTCCTGAGTAATCAATAAATAAATACCCCTTCCCTCCACCACTCTTTTTTTTTTTTAACCTTTGTATTTCCCTGTGCAGTGGAGCGCTGCTTTTGTGACAGAACAGTGTGACCTCGTGCTCAGTGCAGGGAAGCCCACAGACATTTATAATTAAAACATCTCTTTTTACCTCCGTGGAGTCTGATCAGGTCTAACTTTGTAAGTGGGATGAGGGATACTGGACATCATCATCAGCCAGCTTTCTCTTTTTGATTACCTTATAATCAAAGAAGAGAGAATATTACACATCCACACTTTTCAGCCATACTAGTAATTAAGTTGCAGGATTTCACAGCCTTTCAGTCCAAACTTTGATTGTGATTGAAGTTAATCAAAAAAGAAAGTTTCGTACAGATGGGCAGGATCAGAAGTGAGGATGAATTCTGTTGAGCTGGATGTGACTGGATTCTACAAGAGTCTGATCTTTGTAGCCCTAGGTGGAAAACAAATCGCACAATTATGAAATGGCAGAAAATTCGGTCGTCTGGTGAATCTCTTTCTTTCCAGTAAACCATCATTTATCCAGTAACTCATCCCAGTAACATGCATTCATTTCACACAAAGAATAATGTGTTTACCGATATGATGAGTTTTTATGTTACGTCTGTCAGCTCTGCTTGTGTTGGATGGGCTGCCCAGTAATGTTTTCATGTCTTTCATGTGCCCCAAAGGATCAATTATAACTTCAGCTATCCTCGCGCTTTAGTCACATTGCCCCAGTTTAAATTTGCCCGTGAGATTTTAGTGTTTTCCTGCAACAGACTGGCGACCTGTCCAGGGTGTACCCTGCCTCTCGCCTTATGGCAGCTGGGATAGGCTCCAGTCCCCCCCCCCACACACACACACCCCACCCCGCGACCCTGAAAAGGATAAGCAGAAGAAAATGGATGGATGAAGGGATTTTATTTTTGGTTCCTTTAGGTACGCTTTGCCTTGATGACAGCTTCCAGTCTCAGTCTCATAAGCTTGTCCCATGAAATGGTTCTCAATTAAAATTAAAAAGTCAACTAGTGGAATTTCTTGCATTCTTAATACATAAATCATCGTGAGCTAGGACTTTTACACTGCAGATAACCCTTAGTTTGGTAGGGACGCCAAGCACGGCTACCACAACCTTCTGCAGCCGCTCTGGAGCGATGGGCAGGCAGCCAGAGATACACCTGCATGCTCTGTAATGGCTGTTTGGCCAAGAAGCAGAGTGATGGAGTGCTGCATTAGGCGACCTGGCGTCCACGACCAGCCTACCTAAAACTGCTTAGATGGTCTGAGATGAGTTGGGCTACAGAGTGAAAGAAAAGCATCGAAAAGGATTCATCATGTGAGACAAGTAAAATTCTCAGAAGCTGATTGAAAGGACAAAACTGATTTCAGTTTGTTTAATCCCTTTTTTTGGCTCATGATATTAATCTAAATGGTTTTTTGTTTGTTTTTGTTTTTTATCGAGGAAACGAGCCAAATGTATGCTCACAGGTTCTTTATTGTCAGTGCTGAAAAACCCTTAAATAAGTCAGTGTGTCCAAACTGTCAGTGTGTGAGTCCTTCTGTCTGTTTCTCTGTATCACACACACACACACACTGACTGACAGAAGCACGTTTATCCACTTTGTCCATATCCAGAATGTTAAAGATTCACTGCCATACTCTCTCTTTTAACCTTTATCTGTGCTATTTTCAGAGAAAGCATTAAGTGAAGTATTCTGAGAAGTGATACAAAAGCTTCCTTAAGAGAGGAGAGGCAGAGGAAAAAGAAGAGAGTTCGTAAAATATGCCTATTCATCTCTCCCTCTTCCCAGCTCTGTCTCACTCCCTGACTCTTTCCAGACTACTAGAGAGGCCACTTCAGAGGCTTAGTCAAGAAAAAAGACGGTTCAATGTGTTAAATAATGCAGGTAGCCGACAATTCCTCCATCTCTCCTTGCTTTTTCCCCCAGGCCATTTTGAGCACCAGACCCAGACCAGTGCATAAGCTGTGAATAACAAATGTGACACATCATCATAAACACATTTCTGTTTTCGTCCCGTCCGTTACATTATTTAAAATAACACAGTACAAATCAAATTGGATAGGCAGCTTTTGAATGTTTTTGTGCTTCTATTTCTAAGCATTCGGAGCCAGTTTATGAGCAGAATGCACTTGTGTCCGCGGACGCGTTGGAACAGTAAATCCTGTTCTGTGTGTGTGTGTGTGTGTGTGTGTCGTGCGCTTAGCTCGGCCTCTGCGATTCCCAAGAGGTTCAACGCTCAACAAGGTAATTATTTTAACAAATGATTTCATTCACCTTGTTGGGGAATCATCACGATCGAGACTGAACTGCTCTTGTTAGCAGAGTGTCTGTCGGTAGCAGTCGTGCATTTGTGTTCCCGGCCGTTACGGAGTGGGTCGTGTCATGGCTTTATTTATGGACACCCAGCATTCACAATAGAAGTTGCATTTCAATATAGCTAAGAGACTAAAAATGATTTCCAATTTAGTATAGTTCACAGGCCATATAAATTATGGTCTGCAGGCAGCAGTTGAAGTTTTCCCGTGTTAAATAGAATTATGAACAGAAGACTTATTAAGTATGTACTTGCCTGTACATAGTCTCATGGGATATTTGCAGCTGATGATCTATGCTTTTGATTTAATGTTTCATTCACTGGAAAAAAAATAAAAATAAAAAAGTTAAAGGAGCTGCGATCCTATTGATTCCTTTGATGGATAAGTAGTGTGGGAGGAGTTTGTGTTATTCAGCAGCATCAGCCGTGGGGTGCGGGCCTTTGACTGTGACATCTCTCTAACTCTGATAATAGAGCTCATTTTTAGACCCTTCTGCACCCCCACATCGACATGCAGCAATTTGTGAGACGGAAATGTCAACACTTGTTTTCCTGTAGTGTCATGGATGCTTTTGCTTATGGCTGTATCTCTGTCTCTGTGTTAGTGTGTGCACACATGTGACGCCTGGCAACAATGCGTCTGCTTGACTGCTCCATTTGATTGCTCATTCCTGTGGCACTTCGGAAAATGTTAATGGAGGGCAGTTAATGTCAGATATAGTTCACTGCCATCTGTACTGAACCTGCAGTCGCCCCAGTAGAGACACGGACCAAAAAAAAGTTTGTGAAAGATTTACCAAATGGGTTTAAGGATGTCAGCGGAAGTGAAGAATGACAGTCTCTGTTGTATTGCTGCAATCTGCTTAATTGCATTTGTGTGTGCTTATGCTTATTTGTGTGTGCATGCACGGGCTTCACATCATTTCTGACTGAAGTGTGCTCTGGTGTGTAAAGCGTTTACATCACTGCGTGAAAAAGGTGTGACGCAGGCAGACAGTCAGGAACATCATGTCCAGCGGCCCGTCGAACACTTTACCTACTGTTGCGCTATTGTGGTTTTTGCAGACACAGATACACACACTGCGCTTTCTGCTGTAACTCTGACCTGAGATTGCTGTGTGCTGCTGCTCACATCCTTAGAGGCACTGGACCATACAAACACACACACACACAAACTCACACTGATGTACACAATGATTTATGGCCTCCAATATAGTCAATAAGAGCCAGGGCCAAGATGAAGGATTTGGGCAGCAGCTAGCTGGACATACACATAAAAAGAAACACACAAACACATGCACGCACACACACACAGGAAAAAAAGCCCACACAGACACAGGTATACACACACACCCACACACTGTTGTCCATTAGCTAAATGTACAGCAGGGAGCTGCTTTTCACTTTGACTCTTTATTTCGTTCCTGCTTCATGTTATTGTTGCCTCAGCTGCTTCGAGTGAAAAAAACCTACACTGCACATATCCATATACTATACTACACTATAATATTATCATTATATGTCATACCAGAAATATCAACAAAGGCAGTAGTTTTTCTGTGTCCTTTTTAGTAGTAATAGCTTCTCATATACATTTTTGCATTATTCTTAACTAGTCTCCGAGTCATTTCAATTCAGTCCAATTTTATTTACACCAAATCACAACAAAAAGTCACCTCAAGGTGCTTTTATATTAAAAACTAAAGCCCCTGCAATAATACAGAGAAAACCCCAACAATTAAGATTACCCTCTATGAGCAAGCACTTGGCAACAGTGGGGATGCAAAACTAAATTTTAACAGGAAGACAGCCTCCAGCAGAACCAGGCTCAGGGAGGTGCAGCCATCTGTTGTGACCAGTTGATGGTGAGGGGAGGGAGACAGGGCAAAAGAAATGGGAACCCCCCCTCAGCAGCCTAGGCCTATAGCAGCATAACTAAGGGAGTGGTTCAGGGTCACCTGATCCAGCCCTAACTATAAGCTTGATCATAAAGGAAAGTTTTAAGCCTAATCTTGAAAATAGAGAGGGTGTCTGTCTCCCGAATCCAAGCTGGGAGCTGGTTCCACAGAAGAGGGGCCTGAATGCTGAAGGCTCTGCCTCCCATTCTACTCTGAAGTATCCTAGGAACCACAAGTAAGCCAGCAGTCTGAGAACGAAGTGCTCTATTGGGGTGATACGGTACTATGAGGTCTTTGAGATAAGATGGGGCCTGATTATTCAAGACCTTGTATGTTAGGAGAAGGATTTTAAATTCTACTCTAGATTTAACAGGGAGCCAATGAAGAGAAAGTTTTCCAATTATCCATAAAGTCCCCATTGTTTTTTTTTTTTTTTTTTTTTGGACACCACTCAGACAACCAGCAGTTTAAGGAGAACATGCAGGTACACATCTCACCCCTGGTCCATTTGGGGAATGGACCAGAGAAAACTACAGATTCAGAATCAGTCGAGCTACACAGACACTACACAAACCACCACTCTCTGGTGTGACTGATACAGAACGTGATACACTACCGCAGTGAGAGCACCACCAAAGACATCAGCTTCCATTCAATATTCCTTCATTTTCAATGTGTTTGATTGATTCTGTGCATGTAGCCTACTGCTTGTTTCAAATCCCCTCACATCGTTTCAGCTTGATGTAAATTAATCGGTAATTGTCATTGAAAGCATGTTAAGTGTGCTGTCCTCGAAAATGCTTAGTGTCTATGACATGAAGGAACAACAGAATATTTTTGATCAGCTTGACTTTGAACAACCTGAAAGCCCAGTTTACAAAATAAACTGCCCAAAGTTAAATGGACATTTACCATATCTGTCTGTTTGTGCTGCTGCTCTTATTTTAATTTTCTGACAGCTTTATGTCCTGTATTGTGTTCCCCTCCCCTGCCTGCTCACTCGCTTTTATTTGCATAATAAACACAGAAGTATCTCTTAACATGGAAATAAAATCAACTTTTTTTTAAATAGCAGCACAAGCTGTGCATTCACATAAAACACTGGTCAGTTACACCTCGGATGCTGAGCCTCTTGCTGGGTCATGAAACAATGATAACAATGTGAAAGCTGAGTACAGGAAACAAAGACATCTTCATGACTCACCTGCAGTCACTGCTTGTTTCAGGGCTCTTTGATAGCTTTATGTAGTGTTTTCTTTCTTTCTTTGCTGCTTTTATTCAGATGGCATAAGTGGCTTGCTGAGTAACACTCAGGGAAAACAATGCAGGTGATTTTGGCCTCTTGATTTTGTTAAGTCAGTTGTTTAAATAACACTTACTAGTGATCTCATAAATTCTCGACTAGGACCACCAAGATGTTAATTTTTCACTCATCCAGTGAATTATCCAACTGAATGGATTGGGTATAGACATTAATGTTTCCAAACGATGAACCAAAATAACTAATAATTCCCTGGCTTTTTTCTCTAGCATCAACCTGAGACTGTTGTTTCTTTTGTGGCTCACCAGCTTTTTAATGGATTGTTATGAAAGATTTTACATTTATGTCCTCCTCTGGATGCATTTGAATAATTTTCAAGTTCCATTTGGTACCATTATGTTTTACTAGTACTTTTTTTTTTTATGGCAATATACAGGGGTTGGACAATGAAAGTGAAACACCTGTCATTTTAGTGTGGGAGGTTTCATGGCTAAATTGTCCAGCCTGGTGGCCGATCTTCATTAATTGCACATTGCACCAGTAAGAGCAGAGTGTGAAGGTTCAGTTAGCAGGGTAAGAGCACAGTTTGGCTCAAAATATTGCAATGCACACAACATTATGGGTGACATACCAGAGTTCAAAAGAGGACAAATTGTTGGTGCACGTCTTGCTGGCGCATCTGTGACCAAGACAGCAAGTTTTTGTGATGTATCAAGAGCCACGGTATCCAGGGTAATGTCAGCATACCACCAAGAAGGACCAACCACATCCAACAGGATTAACTGTGGACGCAAGAGGAAGCTGTCTGAAAGGGATGTTCGGGTGCTAACCAGGATTGTATCCAAAAAACATAAAACCACAGCTGCCCAAATCACGGCAGAATTAAATGTGCACCTCAACTCTCCTGTTTGCACCAAAACTGTCCGTCGGGAGCTCCACAGGGTCAATATACACGGCCGGGCTGCTATAGCCAAACCTTTGGTCACTCGTGCCAATGCCAAACGTCGGTTTCAATGGTGCAAGGAGCGCAAATCTTGGGCTGTGGACAATGTGAAACATGTATTGTTCTCTGATGAGTCCACCTTTACTGTTTTCCCCACATCCGGGAGAGTTACGGTGTGGAGAAGCCCCAAAGAAGCGTACCACCCAGACTGTTGCATGCCCAGAGTGAAGCATGGGGGTGGATCAGTGATGGTTTGGGCTGCCATATCATGGCATTCCCTTGGCCCAATACTTGTGCTAGATGTGCGCGTCACTGCCAAGGACTACCGAACCATTCTGGAGGACCATGTGCATCCAGTGGTTCAAACATTGTATCCTGAAGGTGGTGCCGTGTATCAGGATGACAATGCACCAATACACACAGCAAGACTGGTGAAAGATTGGTTTGATGAACATGAAAGTGAAGTTCAACATCTCCCATGGCCTGCACAGTCACCAGATCTAAATATTATTGAGCCCCTTTGGGGTGTTTTGGAGGAGCGAGTCAGGAAACGTTTTCCTCCACCAGCATCATGTCGTGACCTGGCCACTATCCTGCGAGAAGAATGGCTTAAAATCCCTCTGACCACTGTGCAGGACTTGTATATGTCATTCCCAAGACAAATTGACGCTGTATTGGCCGCAAAAGGAGGCCCTACACCATACTAATAAATTATTGTGGTCTAAAACCAGGAGTTTCAGTTTCATTGTCCAGCCCCTGTAACTGCAGAACAAATGACAGTTTCAGTCTCCGTTATGTTTAGCTATACTTGGCTGTTTACTGCCAATTTGAAAGTACTAAGGTACTTTGATTCTCCCCTTAGGGTGTACTCAAACTAGGTGAACCATGTTGTGCATCTGTATGTTTAACCGAAGCCTGGTTTGTTCCATTAGCTAAGTGAACCGTGCCCATGCAAGCTTGAAGAGGCTGGTCTTGGGCAGGATAACCAAGTATGAAACACCATTGCTTCCTCACCTAAAGCAATTTTTATTGAAGCAAAATTGCTTTCAGTAAAAATCAAATGTGTGACAGAACAGTGTGTCATCACCCCCCCCCCCAATTAGGCTAAAAAATGCATAAAATTGTGCCAGTCATGTGCAATGATAGACAATTTCGCGTGGGTGGGTGTTAGTAAGGTTTTTGGTTTGTTTTTGTCTTTTTGTTTTGTTTTCAGTTATTTGGACATTCAGAATTTTTGTAATCTATGCTTCATAATCCAACACATTGGACATGAAATAAGAAAGTATGGGTAAATACATAATCAAACTTTAGAGGACCAACTGATAACGTTCCATATTGTATAAAGGCTGCAGTGAAAATGTTGCGTGTGTGTGTGTGTGTGTGTGTGTGTGTATATATATATATATATATATATATATATGTATGTATGTGTGTATGTATATGTGTGTGTATATATATATATATATATATATATATGTATGTGTGTATGTATATTTGTATATATATATATATATATATATATGTATATGTGTATGTATATGTGTATATATATATATATATATATATATATATGTATATGTGTATATATGTATATGTGTATGTATATGTGTATATATATATGTATATGTGTATGTATATGTGTATATATATATATATATATATATATATGTATATGTGTATGTATATGTGTATATGTATATGTGTATGTGTATATATATATATAGTATATATATATATATATATATATATATATGTATGTATATGTGTATGTATATATGTATATACTGTATATATACACACACATTTTTGCTGTATTTTGTGATCACCTTGAACTTTAAATTCAAATAGTTTATAAAGAAAATTTACAAATAAATTCAGGATAGTTTATTTGCTTTTAATTAATACCATGAAGACTGATATACTCAGTGTCAAACACAGAATTAAAAGTAGACTTAACAGTTTAAGTGTGCTAATGTTGTAAACAGTGCCCCTATTCCAGGAAGCAGGAACACTTTCTCTCTGACTCCTCCCCTCCTGCTGCTGAACCAGTTGACTGACACTTGGTTTAATTTCTACAAATACTGAAATCCCAGTTAGATGTCTTGTTTTTGTATTTTGTGTATCTTTGTTTAGTCAAACAGTCATCAACGTAAGGACTGACAGCTGTTTTATCACTGATTTATTATCAGAATAAAACCTATAGTCTGAATCTTTCCAACTCTGTGACTGTATGGACAGTAATGGAGCTGTCAGCCAGTTTCCTGGCACTTGAATTATTTACTGTACATTATTTACCATAAGTTTCTATGGAAATCATTGTTTAAATAGAAACTGTTTAAGCTTTAGACACATCAAAGTGACTTTTAAATGGAAGCTGCAGACATTTTAACTGTAATCTGATTGCATTTTATGTTGAAATTTGTTCACATGCTGAAATTGTCATTAATTAATCACCTATGTAAATCAGTCTGTGGGTCTACCCAGGTAGCACTGACTCCGAACCTGACCCACCTAAAGGTATCATAAGCTCCACAACAGATCAACAAACCGGGTCTGCACCAGAGTCCACCAGAATCCACTTGCATGGCGGGATGGATCTAAAACAAAAAAGGATCATAGATTCACACCAGGTCAGACCTAAATCCAGTCATTTCTGAGCTACTCCTTTCCAGATCAGTTTTGAATCAGTTCATAATGACTTTTTTGTCTAGACACAATTTGCATTGCTTATTTAAAATGGCTCCTCCTACCGTCCTTTTACTAAGACATAAATATCTTTTTTTAATAAATAAAACAACTTCACTGATATCACTGGTCCAGTAAACTGCATCTTATCTCTTTCTCCATATTTTTATATTCATATTCTTATATTGCTGGTTTGTGATGGTAATGAGATCCCCCACTAGTGACATCGTCAGGCTTGATTTAGACTTCTGCACTGAATTTTTGTAGAGCCTACGATGTGACCTGCATAATTGGCCGATGTCATTGCCGGCATTTACGCAAGGTGCATTATGTGTTAATTACTGTGTAGTTGTAGTAGCTTGAAATCCACAGGACAATCAACAGTACTGAACAGGCCAATCACAATGCGTCGACCCAACATGTAGGCGCACGTCACTTTACGTTGTAGGTTACAGTGTGGGGTTCAGAGGGGTTTCGGATTACAATGTAGGATACAGTACAGAGTTCCTGCTGAAGCATAAATCCCCTTTCAGTGCAGCTACAAGCATTAACACCCCTAAGCAGCATGTAGAAAGACCAATTGTAATAGCTTGTGTTTCCAGCAGGGGGAGCAGTCATAGTGGAAGCTCATTTAATTACTGCCTGTTACCATGCATTTTAAATTTGCACAGGGCTTCTGTAATTATCATATAATCATAACACCAAACCAATCTGTAACAGAGCAAAACAAGGACATTGCTAGCAGAGATAAAATAACTACTGGCTGATTTGGTTCAGGCAGCTGAACGTAACTCGATATGTTTTTATATAAGTCGGAACTCTGGGTGAAAGTGAGTCTGTGTGGCCAGCTGGGCTCTTGATTTCTCCAACGTCAAACAAAGAAATGTGACTTCTTTGTTGCTCACTGACATCTGAATGTGTGGACTTTTTTTTTTTTGGAGCATTTTGGTGCTACAAATCGCTGTGCTCGCTGTAAAAAGTAAGTTTAATATGTGCCTGGCAGGTATAGTTAGTGTCTTTTTTGGGCAAATATTCTCTCTTTCCCTCTGCACTGTTACATTAAAATACCAGTATTACAGCAAGCCAGAAATAGGCTCTGGGGCTCTGCTCTACACTTTTGGGACAAAGACTCAGTGAAGAGCTACAGGATTGAGCCAAAGCTTTGGCATCGCAATCACAACTTTGGAAAATACATCTGTACAATAACACATTACCCAGTTTACCAGTGTCCTTTGGATGAACCAGTCTACATCAGGGATGACAGTGTTCCCCTAGTTGGTATCTGACCTTCTTTCTTGTGCGTCTTCACTGATTTGATGAAGGCCCAGTTGGGATAACCACATTTTCATTACATGTGCGTGTTTATTACTTTCCCTTCTGCGTTAGAAGGAACACTTTCTGCTTGGTGTTGCAGGGTCCTGATCACCCAAGTTTGTGTTCCAGTGGTGTGGGAGTATGAATGGGAATCAAGGAAACTTTCAGACTATAGGAACCACCTCCACTTTAACCTGACATCTAGAGAGTCAAGACTGGCTCCCAAGAGTTTGTTCCTTGGGTTCCACGGTCAAGGGACATAAAGCTGAGCAGATCTTATGGACAGCACAGAACCAACTCCTGAGAGAGATTTAAGACAGGTCCATTTAGCAGTAGATTACTATCTGTGTTCAGTCTTGTTAATGATCTGGCTGAGGGGATTCAGGCACAGGTACAGAGCATTGGATGGAACTGGTCCATTCTTGGTATTCTTGGGGGTCAGGATTGTCCAGCCTTTGGTCATTCATTCCGGGTGCATCTTAGCCATTAGCAGCCAGGCACTCATGGAGTGCAGTTAGCTTCTTTAGCCAGTAGGTGTGAATCGCGTCAGGGACTAGTGCTATTTAACTCTACATATTTGAGACTTTCTTGGATGTCTGCCACTGTGATGGATACTGGATCCTGTTCAGGGAGTTTTCTGTGGTCTGCTCTTAGATCCATTAGCCACTGAGCATTGTTGTTATGTGTTAGATCTTTCTCCCATATGTTCTTCCAGTATTGCTCTGTTTCCAGCCTTGGTGGAGGTGCCGTTCTCTTATTGTTTCCCTGTCACTGAGAGTACACCTTGGATCTGGTTTATTCTCCTGGCTCCTAGATCTCTGGTATACCTCTTCAAGTGAGTCTTTGCTGGGCGTCTCTAAGGCCTCGGATATGGATAGCTTGTTGTACTTCTTAGCACCCCATTCTTCATCACACCTTTCTGCATCTTTAATAGTTGGCTAAATTCCCTTTGTGCTGCCTTGATCTAGTCTAGCATGCTGCTCCTCATCTTATAGCCAAGCATCTCAATGATCATTGTTATATGTCATATAGATCAGCTGGTTGCTTTCAGTGATGGTCGCAGTAGGGATTGTCCATAGTGCTGTATTCACATCTTCTAGTCTTGGCAATCAGCCTCAGAGGGTCCAGGTTTCCATCTTAGCCATAATCTTCTCTTTCAGGTCAGCTGCTCTCGCATTCAACAGATCAGTTGTTCTTGGGGCTTGGTATCCAGTCTCCCCCTCATCTGACATCCTGGCTCCTCCTCGGCGTAGCATTTGTGTTATACCTCATCAGCCTCTAGTTTGCGTTGGCAGTTGCTTCTTGCACATGTTGGAACACTGAGCTACTAGTTGTTTCAATGAGTCTAGATGTTGGGCGTCAAAGAGTCCATAGGTCCCATGTTCTCTTCCTGTAACCCCCCCTTTCACTGGAGTTACATGTGTAGTAGCATTTCAACAGTTCCCTATTGTCATTTCTTGTCCACTTAGGTATTCTTGTTCCAGTAGCCCACTTATTGTCGGTATGTCCCGGTCCCTCAGCACGTGACAATAACCTTGTTAATCTGGGCGACATCTGGCTTCAATTGTATGTTTCTCGCTCATATTCTGAGGTATTGTTCCAACGACAGCAGTGTTGTCACTATACACACACACACACACACACACACACACGCCTCTTAAAGGCTGCTTGCATCCACTGGCAACTTTTAAAGGTGGAATATCACTTAATAATAACTTACTCTCTGAAAGTTTCCAGCTGGTAAGCGCGAGTATGATTAATAAATGTCGTATCTGTCCACTGAATTACAATATTGCTGATAAAAGTTTAAAGTTTGATTTCATATTAAATAGATGAAAGTTTGAAAGGAATGCAAGATATTTTGGGCCCCTAATGCCTTTGTATCACATGTCCCGCTGTTCGCCAGAAGAAGTGATGTTCTTGACTGCAGTTTGAGTCCAGAGTCTTCAAAATGACATTCTCCTGGAAGCACATGAATTGTGGTTCAAAATAAATATTAAAAACTTCTTGAAAAGTGAAAAGTGTGCACAAAAGTAGATCAGAGACTCATTCTATTGCCTCCCCCTCTCACTCAGAGAGAGAGAGAGGGTTAGCAAGTAACAGGGACCGATTGGGCATATCTCATAGTGTGTGTCGGCCGCTGACTCTGCGTTTTCCAGCAGCAGGGTTATCTCTGTGGAGTAATGAATAGAGTCCGATGGAGTTAAGTTGAGATGAATGGGGACAAGTTCTGGATTCTGCACTCAGGCCTTATCACTGGAGTATAAAGGTAGCTATTAAGTAATGCCTACAACATACAGCGCATCGAAAGGGACTTTTGGTGATTTCAGTTGGTTCTTCATTTAAAGACCATTTAGCCACATGAACTGTATGTTTGCTTTCTGCTGCTGTTAATATTAATTCTTGGCTATATTACAAAAAAGAAAAGAAAGAAAAGGAAAAGCTGCACTGTTTTGCTTATATAAAACTTCACAGTGACAAGGACCATGCATTACCAAAGCCATATTTATACACTGTATGTATGTATGTATGTATGTGTGTGTGTGTGTGTGTGTATATATATATATATATATATATATATATATATATATATATATATGCCTCCATCAATTCCAGGCTCAGGGAGGGGCACCCTGGTTTGGGTTGAGGGGTCACTGCTCCGAGTGTTCAGATTACCACGGGAACCAATGTTAACTTCACCTTCCACATCTTCTGTAGCTCTTCTGAGCCCTTGGTATTTCTCAAGCTTCTCATGTTCCTTCTTCCGATATTGCTATCGCTCTGTATTGATCGATCACTACGGCTTTGTTCCTTTGTTTGTCCACCACTACTATGTCTGGTTGGTTAGCCATCACAAATCTGTGCATCTGTATTTGAAAGTCTCACAGGATCTTAGCTCTGCAATTCTCAACCACTTGTGGGGGACTTCCAGGTCATACTCAGCACAGATGTTCCTGTATACTATGCCGGCCGCTTCTTATGCCCTGCCTGCTAGCATCTTGCACCCTGCTGTTATGTGCTGGATTTTCTCAGGGGCATCTCTGCACAGCCTGCAGCTGGGTTCTTGCCTGGTGTGGTAGACCCCAGCCTTTATCGATCTTGCTCGCTCAGAGCTTGTTCCTGTACTGGCATGATTAGTGCCTCTGTGCTGTCTGTCAGTCCAGATTTGTCCAGGATTTTTCAATATCAGCCACCTCTTCTGGAAAAGAAATTTATGTATGACATGTACCTTTCTGCTTTTTTCCACTGTGAGTTTGTCACAACTCGGTTGAACAGAGTTGAGTGAAGCACTCCATAAAGGACCAACTGAATAGCATATGAGTAAGGAGAGATCATTAGAAGGAATTGAACATGATTTATTGATATACAGAATCCAATTAAACGATTTAGCAATTAGACTCCGATGGCCCATCATGGCAGAATGAAATCCCCCCCCCCGAAAGATAAGTAAATAAGGTGGAGATGCAAGGGAGAATGACAGGTAGGTGGTGAGAGTTAAAGTATGCAGAGTGGAGGCTGATTGGCTTGAAAAAGCTGATTGGACTGGAGCAATGGTGACAGCTTTGAGTTTGACAGCACGAGAAAATGGAAGTGATGTGAAGAATAAACTTGCAGCCAAACACCCAGTGATGCCTGATTGCTGATCTTCCTTATTGAACTTATGCATAAGCTTCATGTAAAAAACCCCCAAAAAGAGTAACAATGTCATTATAAAGATTTACATCATCCATTATCCATCAGTCCATCCATTTTCTACCACCCGTGCAGGTCCAGGTCTTGGGAGTAGCTGTCTTAGCAGAGATGTCCAGACCTCCTCCTCCACCTCTTATGGTTGGACACCAAGGTGTTCTTAACCTTTTATAGGGCAAGTGACTATTTTTGGTAATTTACCAAACCTTATATAAAGCCACCCATCATGCACCTCAGTGAGGTTATGAAGCGTGTGGTCTTGAAGAGTGAAGAAATGGCCTAATGTTGTATTATTTATAATGTGTATGTTGTAATGTTCTAAAAAGTGATGTTGTAATGAGTCTGGTATAATGTTGCAGTATACGTGTTCCTTTCACCATGTATGAGTTTGTATTGTATTTTTTTAGATATAAACTTCTTGGAATTTTTTTTACTGCTTACGGGCAAGGAACCAAATATGGTGACTTCAATGAGCTTAATTTTTACATGAAAATGAAACATTTTGAAAAATGCCACAAAGGCAATTAAGTCTTATGTCCTCCAATAATAACACTTGAGGTTGAAATTTTGAAGTATTTCAATGAGTGCCCTATCGAGCGTTAAGCCAGCCAAGAGACATGATCTTTCCAGTGTGTCCTGGGTTTGCCCAGAGGAGTCATCCCAGTTAGACATGCCTGAAAAGTCACACCTAGGAGTCCTCCCGGAGGCATTCTAGTCAGATGGCCAGTCTACCTCAACTGGGTCATTCAGGTGTGGAGGGGCTGCATTTCTTCTCTGAGCCCCTCCCAAATGACCAAACTTCTTGCTCTGTCTTCAAGGGAGAGCCCAGATACCCTCAAGAGGAGGCTCATTTCTGCTGCATGTATCTATGATCTCGTTCTTTCTATCATTACCCACAGCTGGCAGCCACAGGTGAGGTTATGAATATAGATCGAGGAGTAAATTGTCAGCTTCACTTTCATGTTTAGCTTTCACACTTGGCTCTCTCTTTACCACAGATCAGTACAACATACACATCACTGCAGACGCTGCACCAATTCATCTGACAATCTCCCGCTCCCTCCTCCCCCCACTCATGAACTCGACCCCAAGATACTTGAACTCCTCCAATTGGAGCAGCAACTCATTCCCAACCTGGAGTGGGCATTCCATCCTTTTCTGGATGAAGCAGTCTTTCTGTGTGGATTTACCTCATTTACAGCTGAGATAGCAAGTGATTTCTGAATAAAAGTCATGCTTAGTGCACCATCTGGAAAATCTTATCTAGGTTTTCATCTGACAAAAGCAACAGTGAGTGCAATCAATTAGCACTCTGAAACAGTCAGCAAAGCATACTCAAAGCACTGTGCTGGAAGAGTAGTCTCTGATAATTGGTAAACTGTCCTCCCACTGACATGATGAATAACCATGGAGTTTCTGGAAAAGAAGGTCTCTAATATTTTCCCAAGGTGGGATAATTGCCACTTCAAATGAACCTGAAGATTCATGAGAAATAAAGGGTGGGGTGTGGGGATGAGTGGTGAGGGGTGGAGGAGAGAGTTGAAATGTATATTGAGGGAGGGGGGGATTGTTCAGTGTGTGGCTCATTAACTTGGTAGATGTAATCAGTGGGAGGGAGCGAGACATTTTGCCAACGACTAATGAGCAGAATGGGTAGTATAGTATTGAAGCCATACTATATGTACACTGGCTGAACTCTGCTGTTAGCTTTGAGGCTCTGATGTAACAGCAGTTTATGCATATGATTATTTATGCATGCATCTGTGCTCGTGCAGTAAATGGGATACATGCATAGCAACTTTCCTGATCTCACAGTAATTCAAGGGTTAAAATAGCAGAGGTCCAAGGACTAATTTACGGAGCTGCAACACCATCACTTTTTTGGCAGATGCATTATTTTCCATATGCTGTAAAATGAACCAGTTGTGTGATTAGTGTAGATTGAAAAGCATTTGGGTTCAGGGTGGGGATAGGATTGTGGCGAAATTTCAGTTGCAGCCCACGTTTTTGGTTGATTATGTGTAAAGCATATTTTCAAATAATCACTCAAATAATAATAAAAGCCTCTAAGTTTGTGCCCGGCGTGTCAATTTTAATTTAAATAACACAGTAAACTGTATAACTTGATGTGCACAAAGAAATTTGAAAACTGCAGCTAGAGGAAAACCTCAGCTTAAACCAGCGATGACCTGTTGATAAATCAGAGTAACTAACCCGAGTAAAATCAATACCAGGACAACAAAAGGCCGGATTGATCTTATCTGCTTCCCTTGCCACACATTAGCTGGGATAATCACCTTATGTAATACAGTATAACTTGTGCAGTTATTTGGTATCACATGTTTGAAATCGTGCATGTGACTTTGCATGTGATGGTTTCCTGTTGTCGTCTCATGTGGCCAACATCAAAGAAATCAAATCAGTTATAAGTTTTCTTTACAATATTTGCCGCATTCATATTTATGAGCTCATCCGCTGTAAAGATGATAAAAGATAATACCTACAGTGCATTTGTGTAAGTACAGCTTGCATCCCCAGCACAGAGAGCAGCCATATGGGACACATTATGGTCTCACTATGTGGTGTCGTCAAACTGACAAGATACCGTGATTTAGCACTGCTGGAAGTGGATGGATCCATGCTTACCTTCAAAGTCATCTGTCTCCTGGCTCTGTGCGAGTCTAAAAGCCCCGAGGGACGCAGTACAGCATGTTGGCCATTCAAGTACCTCTCAATTACTGCTTTTAATTCCCCTTACATTGCTGGTCTGTCTCCATTAGATGTGACATTTCTCTGAAAATGCGAAGTATAAAGCAGATTTTTTTTTTTTTAGTGGTTGTCACGGTCGCGGTCTGCTGCAGATGTTTGTTGGAAATCCATGTTTCCATATAATGGAAGACAAACTGTGAATAGTTGAGCTTTAGAAGGCATTTCCCTGCAGCCAAACTGTGTGACATTTCATTTAGCCTCTAAAAAGCTCAGCGCTTCTCAGGCTTCTTTGAGGCTTCAAAACTAATTTATTGATTCTTTTATTATTATTTTTGTTAAAGAGCTCATTTCCTTTAATCTAATGTCGATTACATTTATCTAGTCTGAATCATCTCGGCATTATACTGTGTTGCTGGTACTGCTGGTGTATATGTACTGATGTTTTAGAACCGCACTCATGATTAGATTTAAATTTAATTCTAATTTAACAATGGTAATAAATATATATTCTTATGGAAAGATAAGTAAACTACATTATTCCACCGTCACAGATTAGGTGCCAATGATTAGAACACCTTTAGGAAATGAAAGGTGGAATAATTAGTAATAAAATAACATGTTGCCTGCTAAAGAGTGTGTAGTGTCATCAAATCAATACCTAAAGGTTTCTCCTCAACACCGCCACAATTTCATCACAAGACCTACAAGTGCATCTCGCAGGTGTTGGTTTAAATATAATGCATCTAAAATCAAAATGACCTATTTTAAAAGAGCCTTTTTTTGGTTAAGGAGCTGGTTTATGGTTCCTTACTTGGCAGCATGCAGTCATTGATTCAACCCTGAAATATTTATAAAATCAAACAGTGCACGAAGATATTCATACGTAATCTCAAACACATGAAGCACACTAAATAAATAAAGGAATCTTTATAAAGCAACCGACCTATCTACTTACCTACCTACAATCATTCATTCATTCATTCATTCCAAAAAGAAATGACCTAGCTTGATGTGGACTAAAAAAGTCCATGTTCAAATCCCACTGAAGTGTCATTACTGTGGGTTAACACAACAGTACACACAACAAAATCCTCATACAGTTTGCAACTGAAAGAATTTTGCACGGATGGGAATTAAAAAATGAGAAGCCAATATCAAAGACTGCCGGATAAATATGCAAAACACCTATAATAAAGATCTTTCCTATTTCTTCACAATTTTTCAATATTGGTGCCAACATTGACAGAATAGTCCTTTAAAATTAGTGATCATCTTGAACTGTAATGCATAAGACTTCAGACTGAGCCACAGTACAATGGTGTAATCATGAACCAAAATTATATAATCCATATTAACAGCAAAATCAATCTGTGACTTCAGAAATACAGTATAAGCGGACCTTTTTCTCAGCAAGGCTCCTGGGGATTAATGCTTATTCAGCTACAGGCAGTAGTTTTTTTGCCCTTATGCCCATTAGTGGGCTACCTTGCCATGGCACTGACATGCTCAAGTTAAAATGCTTCGAGCAAGGATAACTGTTACTGCTGCCTTCTCAGATCTTTGCGTGTCTTAGTTCAAATGCCATCTCCTATTTA
Organism: Pterophyllum scalare; assembly: GCA_024447675.2. Classification (NCBI taxonomy): domain Eukaryota; kingdom Metazoa; phylum Chordata; class Actinopteri; order Cichliformes; family Cichlidae; genus Pterophyllum; species Pterophyllum scalare. The sequence goes on along the minus strand of JAMQGT020012525.1, from coordinate 129,196 downwards.
ACATATTAAATGCTCGATGCTTAATCAGCGCACCCTGTATTAAGCATACAGGGCCAGGTCTCCCTTGTAAAAGAGATGCATAAAAAAGTATGTGCGTGTAGCCATTTCCCTCGTTTCGTGTGCATAAAGAACAACACATTCTTGTTGTGTATAGATCCTTTTGTGTCACTGTACACGCACAGCCTGTTTGCAAATATCTAAACACATAGATACACATTTCATTAAAAAAAAATTCATTAAAAAATTATGAAAATTAGTCAGTTAGAGGCTGCCATGTTTTCCTGCTTCCTGTTAGGGAGCATTTACATCCAAATAAATCCAGATATTCTTCCACTGTTTTTGTCTCTCACATGTTGATGTGCCCTCAAGCTGATCTGGCAACAGAGTGACCAAATCTGTCCTATTAGGAGTCATCTAAAGCATGTTTGGCCCTTTCTGACACTGCAATTTTCCTCACAATCAGAGACTAGTAAAAAGAACGAATTATGATTTTAAGAATACTTTTTTTGGTCTGTCAAGATGTCAACTGTGTGTGTGTGTGTGTGTGTGTGTGTGTTATTGAGTCTGCTGCGTTGGTGGTTTGGTTGCACTGGTAATTTGAAGCCATCAGTTTTGCTCCATGAGTACTGGGAAATGCACACAATCTATTGACACATTTAAACACTTAGGCACATACTCACATGCATATCTCTTGTACTCAGCGTCATCTCATTTGGTTAGAAGTCAGAGTGGAGACACAGGAGGCAGCCAGCTGTCTCCTTCATGTTTGGGCATCACAGCCACTGAGTTTTTGTACAGCTAGTGTGCACAAACTGCTGCTAGGCAGATTCAACAGGTGATGGGGAATCCACAGACAGCTGCATGGATTCCCTGTTTGTACATGACAGTGTATGATCTTAACACTGACAGCAGCCAATTTTAGCCTCTTTTTGATCATAAATACACAGTGGTAACTTGAAGAAGGAGGACTTACTTTGATTCTAAGTCCCATTGTATATAACAAGGGTTCATCAAAGCTAAAAGATTATGATGATTCTTTTCTTCAAAGAGTGCAAGCTGGGGGAAAAAGGAAAAAACCAAGGTAAGCAGAAGAGCATCTCTATCAAATAATTGCTGCAACATTTGGATGGTAGTCAGGATTTAGCATCAGCAACATATGAAAGCATGGATCCATCCTGCCCTGTCAGTGGTCCAGGCTGGTGGTGGTGTTGTAATGTTGTGGGGGATATGTCCTTGGCACATGGCCTCCACAGTCAGTAGAAGACCTTTGGGGTGTGGTGGAACTGGAGATTCAAGTCATGGATGTACAGCGTGATGCTACCATGTCAATATGGACCAAAGTCTCCGAGGAATGCTTCTAGCACCTGGTTGAAGCTCTGCCACAGAAGGAGGCCTGTGCTCTGTTCATGGTGGATTTGGGGCAAGCTAGGAATACCAAAAAAGTGACAAAATAACCACATTTATCTGGAGCAGTGAGTCTACATTTAAATATCTTCATGATGAAATCAATTTTATTTGGCTTCTTTTAATAAGCTCTATAAAGTATATTATTAAACACATTATAGTGATATTTATTTCCCTGCTGCTTCAGAAAATAAATATTTAGCAAACTGAGTGTTAATCAATATATCTAATTTATCATGATTAATTAAATGGTATCTAGCCTATTGCTTAGATTGCATGTCTCATAATTCGAGGTGATTATTCATTAAAGATTTAATATTATGTAAACTGGGAATAGATAAGCTGAGTTACCAATTTACCTTTAATTGTTTGTGTTAAATGTTCCAAGGCTGCAAATTACAAGAAAACAATCCTATTAAGTTCAGGCCAAATGAGAAACAATTTGTTTGGTTTCTCACCTTTAAAATGCTGATAATGACTGAAATGATTAATGCATGCAATTTAACTGTTGCACTGAACAGAATAGCTCGCTGCTCTACAGAGAATGAAAACTGAGGAAGTGAAAGGAATAAAAAATAAAAAATAAATGAAATGGTTTCAAAATAGAAATTTCCAATGAGAAGAAGGAATTGTGTTTCCAAGAGCTGAAAGCAATTAAAAGAATCAGGACACGGTCTCTGCAGCTTCTTGAACTCTGATTAAATGTTCTGATTGCCAGAGAAATCACTTTCTAAGAGGGAGATCCATAGCTGCCTCTAGTGTAAAGAGGCCTATTGGTAAATCCATTATCCTCAGAGACAGAGGTGCGTTAGACAAATGCTCTAAAGAACATTGTTAAGGATCAAAGGGTAGTATTTCACAGATTCTGAGAGCTGCTAAGGGGCTCCCAGGCTTTTCTTGGTGGATCATCAGCTGCTTTAGGTTGAAAGCCTCAGAGCTTTTTTTTTATTATTATTACATTTGCATTTGTGTATTTCCCAAGAGAATCTCAGTCCCAACTCATCGCATCCTGACACTTGGTCAGAACCCCTTGTTGACACATTTTAACGTGCTGGGTACTTTAACCCCGAGGACAGAAGCTTGTGTCTCGTCCTGATTTGGATTCAGATGCACCCTTTCACAGTGTTACCGTTAGAGCACAACCTGCTCAACCAGCTTTTCCTCTGTTTCTGCAACAGTGATGAAACTGCCGAACACATTGCTACAGTCTCATGGTGTCTGTTTCAGATATTGAGGAACTTCTACCGAAGGCAACCCTGCACACTGAGAAACGGGTAACCAGTGTGTAAAAATGTTACTCCAAGGACGGTGTGTCGGCATGTGATGAGTTGGGAGCGTAAATACTGTGCCTCGACCGGTGTGATGCTCAGGTTAGCAGGGCAAGTATCCATCCAATTGCACGGCCATCTATCTTGTGGTTAATCACACTTGCAGGCGCTGGCGTCTTCTGGGTCGTCCACCTAAATTCGCCTTGCGATCAAAACAGACACAGATTGATGAAATTTTCATGACCCAACAAATGCAGGAAAGGGACAGTCATATGGTTTGAATGAATGTGGAAAGACCTTAAAGAGTGGAGTGGAGTGGTAAAAAGAGATATTGAGCATTTATAATTCTTGCCTAAAGAAGCAGCTCTCACTGCAGGAAGGTCCACTTAAATGTAATTTCTTTATTTTCTTACAGAGCTTCAACGCTTTGAATTTTACTGTACAGTCCCAGTTGGTTCCACTGCATCTGACTGACTCCAGTAAAATCCTGTATACCTAACACAGGATCATGATGCAACTCTTGCTTTCTTATCTGTTAAAATGCAGAGAGAGCAGCAGGGAAGGGCATTAGCACACTTAAACCCACATTGCTGAGAGTGCCCTTGCATGTGCTAGCTTATTTAACCTAAAGGAAAATCCTGTGTGTGTGTGTGTGGTGCCTCCTCACTTTTTTAAAACTGTTGTGAGGAATGCAGGAAATTCACAACTAAAAATGCAAAGGTAAGAAAATTGTTTGTATCATATCTGTAAGGCCTTGAATACATTTTTTATAATTTATTTATAAATCTCAACCATTGTGAAATTGAATGCAAGTCTAAACAAAAAAAAAGTCCTACAAAAAAAAAGAGGCAGAAAAGCGAATCACAGAGGTAAAGCATGCCTTTATGCATAATTACAGAGTCAGAAGTTCCCCAGAAATTTAGAAGCCAGCGCTAAAAACTATACTGTACCTTTTCTGCACATTCAGATATGTCAGAAACTATATTGACTTACAGTTTAAAGAGAGAAAAAAATATTTGAGGTAGAAAATATACCAAACTGAAGGGAGCATAACCAACTGCATTTGTATATTATAACTGCAAAGTATAACCAACATGTTCTCATTCCATAGTGTCAAATACTGTTGATCAGAAGCTGCTGACGTCACAGATGCCACTTTTCCACTAGTACCTCGACTCAACTCGACTTGGCTCGGATTTTAGGGTTTTCCATTCTGTGGCGGTACCTGGTACCAAGTACCTACTCAGCCAGGGTTCCAAGTGTGCTGACTAGAGCCAAAAATGTGACATCAACAGAATGCATGCCACTGATTGGCCAGGCAGCGATGTCACTAAATGATTCATGAGAGTGACTCCATCAAAAGAATCAAACCCGCCGTTTTTAAAACCCAGCAACGAGGGAAATGGCTACACACTAACCAACACAGGTTTTTGTGCTTGATGACAGCATCCAGAGGGCGCTCGACAGAGCTTTGACTTTCAGGCTTCCTTACTTGGGCGGCACTCAATTGTAACGGAAAACAAATGAAACTGAGTAGAATTGACTCGAGTTGAGCTGAGTAGGTACTAGTGGAAAAGAGGCAATAGATACACACAAGATACTGATGCATCAGTCATGGCATTGTGGAACATCAACATCTAAAGGTCCTGTTTTAAGGAGTCACTACGGGGCATGAGCGGTGGTGCAAGCTCATGTAAAGTGAAGACTACAGTATTAGAGAACCCCACTGATCACATAATCCCGCATGAACAAGCATTTGGTGATGGTGGGGAGAAAGAACTCCCTTTTAAGACTTAGGAATGGGATTGCTGTTGTCGTGGTTGAAAACTTAAATTTGAGTTTTACTGGTCATCTCTTCATATTTGACTTCGTGCATCTCAGCCACCATTGTAGTAAAGCCGTTTTAAACTTAGCAGATTTCTTTGTTTTATATTTGGGTTGGACAACTTTTTCATTCAACCTGTAAACATCAGCAGGGAACTGAGTAATTGTGTTTCCATACAAGAAGCCTTTACCACAGAGGAAATTAATGGCCTTCCAGTGACTCATGGATTATACCCCCCAGCCCCCAGCACCAATGCACAGCAAGTTGAGTGGCATTTCCATATTTCCCTCCCCAAGCAGAAAAGATTTGGAGCCATGATTTCCAGGGGAGGTCTTTGCTACCGTTATTGTCTGTGCGATTTTTATAAATGTAATCCATCTAATAATTTGACTTCATCTCAGCACAGATATGTTATATGCCTTCACCATACTTCCAGGAAAAGGCATTCCTTACTTTCCACTCTCCAACTTTGACATTTCTGTTTCGTTGACTGTGTGGACTAGAAGTTGACCTTTTCGGCAGGCTACCACCGCTGATGGAATGGCTTTGGCTGTCATGGCTTCCATTAACCTCTAGTCCCTAGTTTCACAGGGCTATGGATCTGTTATGCCAATAAAAAGTCAAATATCATTCAAAACCTCACAGAGATCCTATTCTTCTTTTAATCAAACAATGGTTCGAATATGGACATGCATGTAGAGACTAGGAGGACGATGAATGATCAGAGGTCACTGCAGAAGGTGTGAATGGTGGCTGTTAAGTTGGAGCATCTTGGGTGCCAAGTTAATATGCTTACTGGAGCATTTCTGAAGTGAAGACATGGAGGTAGGAGTCAAGTGACATTTTCATTAATTTGTTGTCAGGTGGATATTCTCCCCATCGGTGAGCTTGACATATGAGGCTGTTTTTTCCACACAGATGAATTTCTTAACATGGGACACTGGGCTATGACTAGATGAAGAGGAAGAAGTGTGTGTGTGTGTGTGTGTGTGTGTGTGTGTATATATATATATATATATATATATATATATATATATATATTAGTGCTTGTGCTACCATGTAAGCTCAGTTGTAAAGAAAATGAAATGGCTTTGGACTTAAGCTGAAAATCTTCTGGCCTATAATGAAACATTACCTACTGGCTCATATTGTGCATCATTAATATGTTATTTTTATTTATCGTCAGTCTTAAGAAAGCCAGGAAAGGCATCAGGAGGTTCCTGCAAGACACGCTCATGTTGAAATTCGTGGTTGGCTGGGATGGGAGAGCTGTTTCCACTGTCATTAAGTGGGAAGACTGGGTTGAATGCTAATGCTGTGTTGTCTTGTACCTGTCAGCATATGCAGTTTTTGTACCTATAAATAAATGCTTCATTTGGTTGGATCCTGTATCTGTTGTCGATCCCTTTCACAGCAGAGCAGAGTATCAGAAAGAATCACAGAGGTGATGAACTAAGATTAGTGACAGACAACTCAGTGCGTGGAGTAACGCCGGAAGTAAGCATGCATGACTGCGATCTGTGCCGCAGTATGCTCTTATCAATCGTTTTTTTTAATGAAGAGGTAATTCTTGGATCGAAAAATGGTTAATGACGCCACCTGGGCTTCAGATGTTGTAGCACAGTTGTACAGGTCACTCTTGTGCAAAAATAACAATTCCTCCATGCAATTGAACTTAGACCACGATTTTTAATATTTTGCAAAAACTTTGACTGAATAAGGGTTTTTCACTTCCTTGTTCTTTTGTAGCAGCAACCCTTTCCTCATTTCACCACCCTCCTCCTCCCCATACATCTCCCTCCAAGCCATTAATCTTTATCCTTCATCATTCCTTCATTCATGCCTCTCTATTCCTTATCTCTGTCACTGCCATCTCTGCAGCGTTCTGTCTTCATTTTCCAACAGCTTTTTCTGTTAGCGGTACGCTCAAGTCAATTTTCACATGGTCGACTGCTCCCCAAATGAACATGTAGACGTGTGTTTAGTGTTTTTGTTTGTTTGTTTGGAATCATTTGGGTAAATAGGTGCACTTTCTGGCAGGAATTGTACAGGTTTCCTCCCATAAACATCACTGGGCTGTGCTTTTGAGATGCTTTAGAATAGCTTTGACTGAGATGTATTAATTACTGCAGTGAATTTCATTTTTATCGGACTGGCAGAATAGAATAGGCACCGATTTAACTGAGAATTAAGTAAAATAGCAGGAGCTCTACTCCAAATCTTTCCCATACAGTAATGGCCAAAGTACTATCGTCAGTATTAGTAGTGGGGGAGAAGGACCACTCACATTGGTACCCTTAAACTGTACCTAAGGTCGGCTGGTAATCTCAGGAACTGTCTCTTCCAGACTCTTGCATCACTTTAGTACATTGCCTGTATTTTAGATGGAGTACTATTATCAGAAGTGGGCTGATCTGTAATCAGCCCACTTCTGATAATATAACTATGAAAATAGATCAGTACTGTTTTCTCTCTTCCTGTCTGTTGGCCCTTACTTCTCCATCTAGCCTCCATCTCAACCCCGTCCAGTATTTCTTACAATCCTGTCTACCTTCTTATCCCAGTACTACCTTGACCCCACATGCTGCTTCACCCTTGCATATTTAGTTCCCCTTCTTTTTCATTTCCTTTCTTGGCTCCCATTTTTGCCAGTCTTTTCTTCTGCCTCTTTCTCAGAATATCCTCTCACTAACGCTTTCTCCCATATTCCTCTATTGAATTTCTTTATCCACATTCCAAATCTTTCTCTACCTTTCCTCTTTCTCCCAGCAGGGAGTAGAGTAGTGTTCTGTGGTGGAGAGGATGATTCATGATTGACTGGCAAGGGAGAAGGAGACATATTAATCAAAACGCCGTTGTAGAGCTCTGCCACAATGCAAATGGAGTGTTAATTGAGTGCTGGATGGCTTTGAATAATGGCCCAGGCTTTTCACTTCAATCAATGCACATCACAACAATGGCCTGACAGCAGGCTTTCACACTGTAGGATACATCCCATAATGCTTTAATGTTTTTTTTCTCGGTTCTTTGTTTTAGTGTAACAAGAAGGTTGACTGTTTATGCCTGCACATTAGAGACTTGATGTTAATTGAGAGAAATCACAGGTTACTGAATAGATTTGGGGTTATTCTCTGCATCTTTTTTGTTATGTGATTTGAAATGCGATTCAAAAATGAATGCAGTCAAATGGAATGGAAGGATGATACTGTGTTTATTCAGCATGCAGCTAAATCAAGAAAAATGAGCTGCCAAAAGTTGGGTATTTGTAGCTGAGAGAACACTCGCTGACTTCCCAATTTTATTGGGATGGACTTGTGATGAAACTGGGCATTTTTATGTTGCAGCTCAGATTTTGAAGCTACACAAATGAATAATGAATTTTAAATTACAATGGCTCATCTGACTACTTGCAGTATACAATATGTCATTTGTGGTAAGATCTGTTTAAGTTTATAGCCTCTCGGTGTTTAAACTCTCTTCTTATCATTGCTATCCACACATACAGCAGGCAGTGTTTTTACTGGATATGCTTTAATGAATCCACAGTACATCACTCATACCTACCAAATACCCAATTTCAGCAACAGTAATAGGAACTTTGTGGAGATGTTGATGACCAAAACAGAGGTAAAATATTTTGTAATTTATGAAGAGGGGAAAAAGTGTGTGTCTGGGTTGGGCGGGGGGGGTGATTGTTAGCATATTAACCCTAACAAATTTATTAGTTGTTGTTTTTTCAGCAGTTTGCACTGCTCCCATGTGGAAATGAAATTGATGTGATTGATCTAGCTTAATTGTGGCATTCCACAGGGTTCTGTGCTAGGACCAATTTTATTTAGACTGTACATGCTTTCCTTAGGCAGTATTGTTAGAAAGCATTGCATACATTTTCATTGTTATGCAGATGATACCCAGCTTTATCTGTCCATGAAGTCAGATTACACATACCAACCACAAGAATGTCTTAAAGACATAAAGGCCTGGATGACCTCTAATTTCCCGTTTCTAAATTCAGATAAAACTGAAGTTCTTGTACCCCATCCTAGAAACCTTAGAAACATGGTGTCTAATCAGATACTTACTCTGGATGGAATGCCATTGCCACCAAGGTAGTGACCTGTAAGGAATATTGGGGTCATTTCTGACCAGGTTATGTCCTTCAATGCACATATTAAAGAAACATGTAGGACTGCTTTCTTGCATTTGTGAGAAGTATGGATGTGTGTGAATGTTAGATAGAAAGCACAGTGTGTGTGAATGGGTAAATGCAAACGTGTTGTATAAAGCGCTTTGAGTGCTCAGAGTAGAATAGTGCTATATAAGAACTAGTCCATTTAACATTTACCAATAGGAGGCAGAGCCTTCAGCTTTCAGACCCCTCTTTCGTGGAACCAGCTCCCAGTTTCGATTCGGGAGACAGAAACCATCTCTTTTTTAAGATTAGACTTAAAACTTTACTTTATGATAAAGCGTATAGTTAAGGCTGGATCAGGTCACCCTGAACCCCCCTTTAGTTATACTGCAATAGGCCCAGGCTGCTGAGGGCTTCCCACGAGTGTTTCTTCTTCACTCATCTCATTTTACTCTGTTTATCCCCCACTCTGCATTTAACCATTAGTTATTATTAATCTCTGTCTCTCTTCCACAGCATGTCTTTTGTCCTGTCTCTCTCACCTCAGCCCCAACCGGTCACAGCAGATGACTGCTCCTCCTTGAGCCTGGTTCTGCTGGAGGTTTCTTCCTGTTAAAAGGGAGTTTTTCCTTCCCACTGTCACCAAGTGTTTGCTCATGGGGGGTCAGTTTTGACTGTTGGGTTTTCTCTGTATTATTGTAGGGTCTTTACCTTACAATATAAAGCATCTTGAGGTGACTGTTTAGTTGTGATTTGGTACTATAAAAATAAATTTAATTGAATTATATTTACTTCATTCTATTTTATTTTGTTTTATTTTATCCTTAACTGCTGCTCTCATTCTGTTCTTCTCTATACTTGAGCTGCTGTAATGCACAAATTTCCCCATTGTGGGATCATTAAAGTTTTATCTTCATCTTATATATTCCCTTCCTTTGTAAAGATTGGCTCTACAGCCCTGAAATGTGTTGCTCCACAAAGGGACCATAGGCTGTGTCTCCTCCAACTGCAGATAGATACTCTCTCTAAGCTTCTTGGTTTGACTGTCATGTGCAGTCATATAAAGTGAAACGGATATCTCCAAACGCACCCCCCACCCAACCCCCCAATACCCAAACACACATACAAACACCCATTTCACTCCATTTCAAAAAACATCTGGTCTACCCTTATCCCCTACCCCACAACAACCCATCCCTCGCAGGAAACTAATAGACTCATTAGCAGTCTCTCCAATAGAAAACAGAATGCGGGAACAAACTGGGCACCTGTAATATTATCCAGTGCTACTCTTAATTACAAGGCATCAGGCTGCTAAATGAGCTCTGCTGAGGGACCATGTGGGGAAACAGATCGGCAAACACAGGATCTCACCAGCTGTAGGGAGGTGCTTGATCGCCATTACACCAAAATCCACAGGATTAAGACAAGCTCAATGATGAGAAGAGACCTTGGAGGCTCGCCGAGCACTTCTGCTGGCAAGTGTGATTGAAACAGACTCTCTGCAACAGAAGAACCGAGGCTAAAGTCTGAAAATTCACTATTTGGTTCTGATTGTAACCAACAATGCTATGATTGTGCATTGGAACACAGAGAACACAGAGGAAACCCTAATCCTTCATTCATGTGAATGTTTTTTGAAAGCAGTTGAACAGCTTATGACAAAGTCAGTGCTAAGGTTCAGGCAGAGTAGCAAAATGGCAGCATTAAAAATAATTTTCTTTTCAAAACTTACCTCCATCATGCCACGTGGGTAAATGCTCAGTAACATAGTCTTATTTCTGAGGAAGTGTGCAAACAAGTGTCTAAAGGAGGGAAGCAAATACAGGGAAATGAGATGCAAGTATAAGCACATTATTTTCTACCAAATAGATGCCAAGTCATACTACTCAGCGATCAGTCAAGGTTGATCAGGCTTCTGTATGAACATTTCCACATCAACCAAAACTAAAACACCACTGTGTCAGTGGTGACAGCAAAAGATGAATGCAGCATGGTGGAATGTGCAAATAAGAGAAAGAGACATTCATATTGCTTAAGTAGATCATCAGTTAAGCTTGTCTGTATATTCTATAACCTTCTCTAATTACACTGACTCTGCCTTGAAAGATGTGCGATTAACGGACTTATCATACTTATTGGATTATGGAAAGATGACAAGCAAAACCAGTAATGTCCTGCTGATCTCTGTTTAGTTTTAAAAGTAAGTAATCAGTGCTGTGAGACCCAACAAAGTTTTTTTTTTTTTTAATGAAACTTTACAGTTTATTTTGCTGTGATGGAGAGAAACCTCTCTCTCTCCATCACAGCTGAAGCAGGTGCTAAGCGCACAGCTGTTGACAATTCCAACTGTATCATAATTAGTTTATTATCAAGTATCTAAAGATAAGTTGTCAGATTGGCTGATTGAAATGCTGCTGGGTTGACACTACATTTTCCACTTCACTGCTCCACTCTCTCCCCCTCTCTATTTGTCAGGATTACTGTGGCTCTCAAAGAAAAAAAAAAAATTAAAAAGCTAAATTAGCACATTAATAACCTGATGTTCCTCAAACACTAATTCAATTAATTAACCCAAAATGAGATGTTTAATTTCCTCTTACCTTAACAATCGCAATACCTTATGCTAAAAAGGCAGAGCTTCAGGTTGAAGGGTAGATGAACTGCTGTCAAACTGAGCAAAGCTTAATTTCCATGCAAATAGGGAAAGCATAGGGATATTGCTTGGTGCATTATTCCTGGTAATTCTGAAACAGTGGAATTAATTATATGATGTTCAGTTTGTGCAAGAACTCTGTTTGGAATTTCCTTTCTAAAGACATAATTTTTTATATAATTTATATAAAGATATTTTGTTTTAGTTGTTTATAATCTCAAAGACAGATATTAAGGTAGATCAGCCATGCTCTATGGGGTGGGGCACATCATTGTAGGGTTGGTGTATCTGTGTTATTTCTAATCTAAGGTGAGGAGAATTGATTTCTGAAATGTAGCAATAATTACATTCCTTGAGAACAAATGGATTTGAGGAAGGCCGGGCTCTGTGGGATGATCAGAATGTGCAGAAATAAAGAAACTGTTTTTTAACTGCCGTGACAATCAAGGTCACATTTTCAGCAGTGTGAAACTGTGTGGACCAACTAATCAAGATTCCGGGAGGGTTAAGATTTGTCACATTATTGGAGGAACATGGCAGGTTATGAAATCATCAGTTATCTAAGCTCTGCAGGGGACAGCTGCATGATGGGACTGGAGCTCCCCAGAGTTTTAAGGGTTAGCTGACCACAGATAATGTCCCCTGGGACATAACAATGGCTGCACTGCAGAGAAAAAAAAAATGAAGCAAAGACTTTCTTTACATCTGAAATTGTGAACTCTAATGCACTGCAGGCCAAAACTGTAATTGAAAAATACCTCCAATGTCAAAGAAGATCCATCAGAATCAGAAGTTCTTTACTCTTAGCAATCTGGGAAATACAAATTTAGAGAGTCAGCAAGCAATTTTGGGTTCGTATTCTTACTGATCAGAAGTCAGAAGACATGAATGCAATGTCAAATTTGCTACTCTGTGTGCCTTTTGTGTCCTCACTGAATCAAAAACCCTCTAAAATTCAAAAATGAAATCTTCACAGATCACAATTTTAATTTTTTAAATGTACACAGATCTTCCCCAACTAGAGTAATACACATTTAGCACATTCTGTTAACTCGCTGGTCTTTTCAATGCCAAATTGTGTCCTGCTGGTAATACCATCCCCCTGATTTAATCCCTTCATGGTGCATAATGCAGTTTCTCACTATTTGTGCCGAAGCACATTATCAGAAGTTTTAATGATCATGGTCATGTCCCAGCATTTGACGGACCAAATTTCACAGAAGATAATCAAAGTCTGGATGTTTTAGCTTCATAATCTTGTCTTCTCTCTGGAGTGTTATGGAGTCCTTGGACAGCTCTCTTCAGCTTCATGGGCTTATAGTAATTTTAGTGAAACATTCAGAAGGCCAGAGGGTTCACAGGAAATGGAAGGCGGAGACACTTGATTGTGTTCTACAGATAGCTGTAGAGGGCAAATAGTGGAGGAAAGGGTAATTGAAGACAGTTCATTAGTTGCTGATCCAGATCCCCCAGAGGGCCTGGTGAAGGCTGGAGGGAATAGGATTCAAGCTGGGTAGAGAATTAGACAGGATTTGCTGCAGGCTTTGGTTCCTCTGGACACATTCTTACTCATTACTCACTTGAGACAGGCAGGCTCACTTGCTAACACCACTGTAATACTCACATTATTAGCTAAGGAATATTACTGGGAAGATGGGTCCATATAAGGAGCAAGAGAGACATAGTAGTGTTTAAAACCTACCCTGCAAATTGCATGCTAGTCCTTTAATAATGGATGTTTAAGATTTCAATGATCCATTTTCTGTCTTTCAACATCAGCCTGCGGTACATTTATTCTTCTTCTAAAAAAAACAGATACAAATCATAAACTTCACATGAAGTTAGAACATCATTTTATTCAAAGGTTGAACAAAATCTCTATATATTTATTCTATTACAATAGCACATAAAGAAATTCTTTAATTCTTTATTCCTAACTGAAATAATGGAAGAATGTGTTTGACAGTGGGCTATCCTATAGAAATCATATCAATTTGAATGTGTGGATTATTAAGATTAACCCTTTATTCACAATCAAGACATGCACTACATTCATATTTACACATTCCAGTAAAATGTGCAACTTGAAGACCCAAGACAAATTAAATAATTAAAGCTGCTAAATTGCACTGGGTCCATATAAAAGAATGGTATCATAAACAAGAAGGGAACTGTTTGCCAAGGCCAATGCCCGACCTTCCTTTTAAAAGGTAACCCAGGTCCACACCTGAATTTAATGGGGTCTTTTTGGCCCATGTGTCTCATATCTACCCACTTTAGTGGTAGCTTTTGCTTGACAGTCACACAGATGGCTGCAAAGATAACTTTCCTTTGGCTCTTATCTTAGTGGAGGGAAAAAAGCTGTTATGTTTAATCACAAAGATACAATATATTGCCAAAAGTATTCACTCACCATCCAGATCATTGAGTTCAGGTGTTCCAGTCACTTCCACGGCCACAGGTGTATAAAACAAGCACCTAGGCATGCAGACTGCTTCTACAAACATCAGTGAAAGAATGGGTCGCTCTCAGGAGCTCAGTGAACTCCAGCGTGGTACCGTGATAGGATGATACCTGTGCAACAAGTCCAGTCACTGCTAAATATTCCACAGTCAGCTGTTAGTGGGATTATAACAAAGTGGAAGCGATTGGGAATGACAGCAGCTCAGCCATGAAGTGGTAGGAAACATAAAATCACAGAGTGGGGTCAGCGTATGCTGAGGGTCATAGTGCACAGAGGTCACCAGCTTTCTGCAGAGTCAGTCACTACAGACCTCCAACCTTCATATGGCCTTCAGATCAGCTCAAGAACAGTGTGTAGAGAGCTTCATGGAATGGGTTTCCATGGCAGCTGCATCCAAGCCTTACATCACCAAGCTCAATGCAAAGTGTCGGATGCAGTGGTGTAAAGCACGCCGCCACTGGACTCTAGAGCAGTGGAGACGTGTTCTCTGGAGGGATGAATCACACTTCTCCATCTGCCAATCTGATAGAGGAGTCTGGGTTTGGAGGTTGCCAGGGAAACGGTACCTGTCCGACTGCATTGTGCCAAGTGTAAAGTTTGGTGGAGGGGGGGTTATGGTGTGGGGGTGTTTTTCAGGAGTTGGGCTCGGCCCCTTTGTTCCAGTGAAAGGAACTCTGAATGCTTCAGCATACCAAGACATTTGGGACAATTTGATGCTCCCAACTCTGTGGGAACAGTTTGGGGATGGCCCCTTCCTGTTCCAACATGACTGCACACCAGTGCACAAAGCAGCTCCATAAAGACATGGATGAGTGAGTTTGGTGTGGAAGAACTTGACTGGCCTGCACAGAGTCCTGACCTCAGCCTGATAGAACACCTTTGGGATGGATCAGAGCGGAGACTGTGAGCCAGGCCTTCTCTCCAACATCAGTGTCTGACCTCACAGATGTGCTTCTGGAAGAACGGTCAGAAATTCCCATAAACACTCCTAAACCTGTGGAAAGCCTTCCCAGAAGAATTTGAGCTGTTATAGCTGCAAAGGGTGGGCCCACATCATATTAAACTCTATGGATTAGGAATGGATGTTACTGAGGTTCATGTCTGTGTGAAAGCAGACGAGTGAATACTTTCAGTAGTGTAGTGTATTTTGCTCATCAGACAATTTCAGATAACTCGTGATGTAAACTCTATTTTTGAAAGTCTTAGTTTCAGTGCAAATGAAGAAAATGAAATCTCCATAAATTAGCATTGAATCACACTACTCTGTATTGTGTAATAGGTGCTATCTGGAAAATAAACAGCATGAACACACCTCTTTGCTCTCACCACAAACATTCGTTTTACCTTTTATCACTATGGAAACAGCCAGAGGTGGCGTACATAGGTGATGGTGAGTGTTCTTATAAGTTAGGTGAGTTATTATAGCAGATGGTGGAACCAGCTGCAACACCATCTTATTACGTAACATTTACGGCACACACTGTCCTGAGTGAAGCCCTTGGTTTAGGATGAAAAACTGTTACTTAGTAGTTTCTGATTTCCTGCACCTAAAACGTCTCCAGTGAGCTTAAGTTCAAAGAAGAAACGGCAGAGGTGCTGTGAGGTGAACCTTTGAGAATAGTGTCGATTAGACCGGAGTTGTGTCATTCAATGATTTCTGGGTGTTTCTGGAGCTCTTACCTTTCTACAGAGACACATATCACATTTGTAAATGGATGCCAGCATTCTCTAGTGCCTTTGTGACTACCACAATCATGCCTGTGGACCAGGACACATCATCCTCTGTGTATTCCTAAAAGCCAGAAATCTGAGACTCTCTCCAAACCTTTCCGGCTGATTTCTAAAATATTTACATCAGATTTTTTCTCCTAAAGACTATAATGAGTTCTCTTTTCTTGTCTTTGCTGGAGGTAGTCAGAGCTAGGTTGTTCTTTAAACGCCATTTGGGTAGCATTTTAGCTCTATCCTTGTGTCATCTGCAAACTTCATAATAGCACTGTTTACAGAAACACAAGGAGTGAGGGAACAAGTGAACAAAGAGGGTTTCATTAGGTGGCACACAGTAAAGCAAAAGAAAACAACAAAGAAACAGGACATCAATATTTTGACCAAGGGAAGACGGGACTATATATACACTGAGGTCTAATTGGCAATTGGAAACGAGAGGGGAATGAGACACGGGTGAAATTAATCAAAGAAGAAAA
Source organism: Pterophyllum scalare (assembly GCA_024447675.2). NCBI lineage: Eukaryota > Metazoa > Chordata > Actinopteri > Cichliformes > Cichlidae > Pterophyllum > Pterophyllum scalare. The sequence continues at coordinate 113,243 of JAMQGT020012525.1, read as the reverse complement.
CCTGAAAACACCAGAGAGGAAAAAATGAAGTAAAAACAAAGTAAAAGAGGAAACAACCTAAAAGGCTCATACCGAACAGATCGGCAAGAAGGCTTGGGGAACGTTCCGGTAGTCTATTCGGTTTTGGAAGGTAGCGAACAGAAAGAAGTGACCGGAAGTAACTGCATGGCAGTTGTAATAAGAGCCATTTGATTTCTCTATGAAAGGACAGGAGAACATACCCTATAAATCATAGTGATGTTATATCCATGAAAACATTCAACAAAACTGACGACACGCATCGTGTACAGGTTAATTATAGTTGCATTTTCCATTTCATAACATAGCCTGCTAAAATGTTTTGAATTTAATCGTGCAGTTGAACTCTGAACACTACACTACTGTAATCAAATCTGCTTGTTGTCCAGTTGTTGCCTTGCATGAACGTAGATTTATATAAGCCCTCTAAATCCCGTTTATGAGCTATATTAACTGATGAAAGCTGAAGGAGAACAACTATGGTTTTGATGTAAGAGAGAACTCTTCTGATTGCACACTGTGCATGAGGTCCTGAGGACTGAGACTCAGGTGGAGCGCAGGATCACAGACCATCGTTGTTCTGCTTTTTTCCCCCTCTCACCACATTGCAACATTTAGACATTAACACGCTGGCACAGTCCCATTAATGGCTGAGAGACTTTTCACTTTGATTCGTTACAGATTCAACAGAGAGAAGTCCCTCGCTGTGTGCGCGCTGCTGAGAAAAACACAGCTCACTTCAGTTAATTTCCGCTTTGTTTCATGAAAATACCAGGAGCAGAAATAAGTTGCAAAAACACCCCTGTCCACAACTTTCAATCACAAAATTGACAAATTGCTTCTTTAATAAATTGAGTTATTTTTTAATGTTAAATGAAGCCTTTGCTCTGCTGAAAACTTTTGGTAAATATAGCCCTTCTTTAAAGTTCCAGCCTTGAGTATATGACTTTTAAGAAGCACTTTTAAGTTAGAAAACAGTGGTGGCCTGCCAAATAATAGTGCACTGGTATAAGAAGACAACAAATCTCATCCTAGTATTGCACGGGGAAAAGGCAGAGTTCCTGGCTCCATATTCTCCAATAAGCAATATTGCTATTTGCTGAGGGAGATTTGACTGTCAGCTCAAGGCGCTGAAACCCAGTTGTCTTCTTCTCCCGCTACGCTTCATGCTGTGGTGTAGCTCAGCTGGGCTTCTCTGCATCAAAACGCCATCATTTCTACCCATAATCTTCCTTCAGTCAGCAAATATAGATTTTCCAGGAAGGAACATGGAATCAGCTGCAGCGTTCTCCGTTAGCCTCTAACTATGCCCATGCTCATCACAAATCCATTACAAATGGTGGTGCGCTAATGGTATTAATGAAAGTGCTGAAGTAAAGCCTTTGACTATCACAAACTGGTGCAATCAGGAGCAAAAAAAAAAAAAAGGGAACATTTTGATAGAAGCAAAATATCTGCATGTTTCCATTTACTGTTTTTATTTTTATTTGAATTAATGAATTAATGAATTTTTTATGTAGTTGAGCAACAAAAACAGCAAGTAGATACCCGTGAAAACTCCTTTTGCAAGCAGTTTTTATCACACTCCACTATTCCACTTCACTATCCTCAGATCATAATCTACTTTCCAGAATTTGGCATGCTTTTATAGTCCTTTTATTGGCTTCATTTCTCCCCGTCTTTTACTCTGATCTACTCCTCTTCTTTTTCCTTTCATCTACCTCCACTTACCTCTCCTTCTTTGATTATCAGTTCTTGTAAAACTTTTGTACTCCTCTGAACTCCTCTTCTTTTTCTTCTCTCTTCTGCACTCCTTTCAATAGCTTTCTCATACATACATGTGGAGAAGTACTTTCTGTGACCTGGTTGGAACAAGGCGCAGTATACAGCCTAGCAGTAGCAAAGCAATTTATTTATCTTTCTCTGCCGGGCTTGACCCTTTTTTATGGGAAGTGGGATTGCTTCTGAAAAGTGAAATTTGAGGGCAAAGTTAAGGTCCCGTTTCATGGAAACGCAGATATGCCATTTCCTTCCCATCAATGCCATGTCAAGGTCTTAGGTTAAGAAGATCTGCATCTCAAAAATACAGAAGTTTTGGTTGTGGATGTAGTTCTAACAGGAACAGCAGCCAGTGCATATTGATCCATACGCCTCTTTTTTCCTTGTGCATTAGAAAATGTCAGGATTTTGGTATAGAGAGACAGGTAGTTCGATTTCTGCATCCTGCTTGTGGCTGATGTGTGGATTTTTATTAACTATATTGTCTTTGTGTACTATTTGAATGGCATGGAGTAGGAGTAAGAAAGGGCCATTAATACAGTATTGTGGCAGCTGGTTAGAGATTTAGCTTTTCTAGGCTGGTCAGAGTGGATCGCTGCATGTGCTGTAAGCCTTCTAGCTTTGGATCTCAGGGTAATTATATATCACAGATTCTCAGTAAAGCCCACTCCTGGAATTGTTTTATGGTACTCCAAACCCTTTGAATTAAAACTGGATGTCTGTACTGGGAGGTGTACTGAGGAAACTTACAAAAAATGTCTCATTGATCAATAACGTATGAACGTAACTGTACAAGCAGCTGAAGGAAGAACTGGAGCAGATGTTGAAGGTGAAGTCCAAAATGGTCCCAGTGGTAATGGGAGCATTAGGAGCCATACCCCTCAAACTGATAAAGGCTCTAGTAGCTTTCAGGCACAACATTGGGGATCTGTGTCTAGAAACGGCTAAGATACTGTGCAGAAGCTGCAAACTCCCAGAGGACCTGAGTTGAAGAAGACATGTACTATTTTGCTCTGGAGCACTACATCAGACAGTGTCGCTGTAAACGGGGTACCTGGTGTGATGGGAATTAGATTTTAGTTTGGAAAAGCCAGGATAGTATGCATGTGACTACATTGACCTACAGAGGCTTCATTGATGGTGTTTTGGTGGTTCCTGTCCAACATTGGATGTCAGTGTCTCACAGCAGGATTCTCTTTTAGGCTTTGGATACACGGGCAATCTTTTTTTTTCTTTCTCATTAACTGCACACTACTCACCCCCTCTCCTCTGACAACACTGACTGCAGTTTCTCTTTACAACATTAAAGCAATTACACAGTAATCTCACAATAAACTGGTTAATAAGTTCTTGAAAACATAAACAGTACATCATTCACAACACAGATGGCGTTACTTCTTAGAATACCTTAGAATATGAAGTATCTGAATGGCATGTGTATTAATTTGCAAAACTGCAGGAAAAATTAAATTATGTTGAAATTGATTCTGGCACATTTGATCGCGAGCTACTAATACTCTTGTTACCATTCCACTGATCAATATTTGCGGGAATCATAACGAGCCATACGCCATTAATTGTTTGAATGTGCAGATTCATGGCTCATAATTAGGATATCTTTAGTTTCAAACTCAACATTGTGCATGATGCCACTAAATGAAGGAAATGCTTTAGTTGCTATTAATAACTGCTCCGTCATTTATTGTCTGCATAAACAGTTCACACATCGTCACCATGTGACGGAGGTGACAGCGAATTTTGCTCCTGTGTTTCCAGCTCAGTGTCTTGTGTGGGACACCAGATGGCAAAGCTGAAGGTTGTAGCCTCTCCCTTGTAACTGCATACATTATTCAAAACTCATTTATCACAGAAAAGTCCCAGTGTAGCTACATTAAGCAGTTGCCTGGTCATTTGTTTATGCCTTATTTATGCCTTCAAAAATGCAGAAAGGTTTGATATGTGCACAATTAGTGACCTGTATTTAACCCTGTGTGACATAATGAAATGATGTCTGTTAAATAATGCAGCATGATTCACTTTGTTATGCTGCATACTATCTTGGAGGGAGATACATGAGTATAAAAAGCCTGTCATAAAACATAGTTACACCTTAATGTACTTTCCAATACTCTTCTTCATCTTGTAATTTATCTTACAGTGCCGAAACATTGGCTTACAGTCAGCTACAAATAAATCGCTTTCAGTCTTTTTGTTCATATACTTAGAGCACAGATAAATTGTTTCAAACTTCAGACACATTTATATGGTGACGCTGAGGTTATTAAGCATCCAAAAACAACAAGCAGTTTTAAGCAAAAGTTAAATTATTAAGCGTTTTGATGTAGTTAATCTACAGTGGTGTGAAAAAGTGTTTGCCCCCTTCCTCATTTCCTGTTTTTTTGCATGTTTGTCACACTTAAGTGTTTCGGAACATCAAACCAATTTAAACAATAGTCAAGGACAACACAAGTAAACACAAAATGCAATTTGTAAATGAAGCTGTTTATTATTAAAGGTGAAAAAAAATCCAAACCATCATGGCCCTGTGTGAAAAAGTGATTGCCCCCCTTGTTAAAACATACTATAACTGTGGTTTCTCACACCTGAGTTCAATTTCTCTAGCCACACCCAGGCCTGATTATTGCCACACCTGTTCTCAATCAAGACATCACTTAAATAGGAGCTGCCTGACACAGTAAGGTCCACCAGAAGATCCTTAAAAGCTACACATCATGCCGAGATCCAAAGAAATTCAGGAACAATTGAGAAAGAAAGTAATTGAGATATATCGGTCTGGAAAGGGTTATAAAGCCATTTCCAAAGCTTTGGGAATCCAGCGAACCACAGTGAGAGCCATTATCCACAAATGGCGAAGACATGGAACAGTGGTGAACCTTCCCAGGAGTGGCCGGCCGCCCAAAATTACCCCAAGAGCGCAGCGACGACTCATCCAAGAGGTCACAAAAGACCCCACAACAACGTCCAAAGAACTGCAGGCCTCACTTGCCTCAGTTAAGGTCAGCGTTCATGCCTCCACCATCAGAAAAAGACTGGGCAAAAATGGCCTGCATGGCAGAGTTCCAAGGAGAAAACCACTGCTGAGCAAAAAGAACATTAAAGCTCGTCTCAATTTTTCCAAAACACATCTTGATGATCCCCAAGACTTTTGGGAAAACATTCTGTGGACCGATGAGACAAAAGTGGAACTCTTTGGAAGGTGTGTGTCCCATTACATCTGGCGTAAAAGGAACACTGCATTTCAGAAAAAGAACATTATACCAACAGTAAAATATGGTGGTGGTAGTGTGATGGTCTGGGGCTGTTTTGCTGCGTCAGGACCTGGAAGACTTGCTGTGATAAATGGAACTATGAATTCTGCTGTCTACCAAGAGATCCTGAAGGAGAATGTCCGACCATCTGTTCGTGTACTCGAGCTGAAACGAACTTGGGTTCTGCAGCAGGACAATGATCCTAAACACACCAGCAAGTCCACCACTGAATGGCTGAAGAAAAACAAAATGAAGACTTTGGAGTGGCCTAGCCAAAGTCCTGACCTGAATCCTATTGAGATGTTGTGGTATGACCTTAAAAAGGCCGTTCATGCTCGAAAACCCTCTAATGTAACTGAATTAGGACAATTCTGCAAAGATGAGTGGGCCAAAATTCCTCCAGAACGCTGTAAAAGCCTCATTGCAAGTTATCGCAAACGCTTGGTTGCAGTTGTTGCTGCTAAGGGTGGCCCAACCAGTTATTAGGTTTAGGGGGCAATCACTTTTTCACACAGGGCCATGATGGTTTGGATTTTTTTTCACCTTTAATAATAAACACCTTCATTTACAAATTGCATTTTGTGTTTACTTGTGTTGTCCTTGACTATTGTTTAAATTGGTTTGATGTTCCGAAACACTTAAGTGTGACAAACATGCAAAGAACAGGAAATGAGGAAGGGGGCAAACACTTTTTCACACCACTGTACATGCGCCCGCGCGCCCACAGGTAAAGGTGGTGTGAGGTCTTGGTAGTAACGTCAGGTCGGAGATCCATGTGATCGGTGGCCAGCAGCCAGGCCCGGAGTTCAGAGGGGGGTAAATAGAAAAACTATTGTTGTACAAGGTTTGAACCCTGCATTGCAATGAGCTGCTCGTTTTTATTGAAATTCTCTGACACTGACACACTGGCAATGATTGTTATAGCTCCGTTGGAAGCCATAAAGTCCACAGGCAACCTTTAAATCTATACAGTGTCTGCACTGAGAGAAATACTTAAAGACCGCCGTTTTATACATTTAGATCTGCTTTAGATTTTTCTGCTTGAGTGCCAAGAATCCCTTAATGTACCCGTACACACACAGTCTCCAAAAACTGTCAATAATTGATGAATCCATCATCAAATCAAAATATTTTGTACATCATTTTACACTGACTTCATCTAACATGCTTTCAGAACCACATTAGAAACAGAATATGTGCACTTACTGCTCCAAAAGAGACTCGGCTTTCATGGCCTGAATTCCACAAAGTGTTGTGTTGACATGCCATTCTACAGATTTTATTCATGCTCCAGTCTCCTTTCTGCTATATTCCTAATGTTTCCTGCTCCATTCAGACATGGAAGGGCCTCTGAACTCTTTGTCACTTTCCTGAAACCAGTTAGAGACGAGCTTTGCCTGGTCACATGGTTCAGTAGGGAGCAGTCTTTAGAAGCTGTTAAATTCTGATCTTAAAGAGATTTATATGGCCAGCAGCTATTCTCAGCGAGGCCATGGGCAATTATAATTGATTGGTTTTAAGGACCCAAAGTATGCCCAGGAAGCATTCCCCTCACTAGCATATCACCATGACACAAAGCAAACTGGATCCATGGATTCGTGCCCTTGACACCCCAGTATCAACTGAGCCTACTCAGACCAGGCTACGTTATTCTGGCCTTCAAGATTACACTTTGGATGAGCAGTGTGCCGAACCCAAGTGGTTTTCTGCTGCTCTGGCCCATTGGCCTCAGGGTTTGAGGGAACTTATCCCAGTTGGTATTTGGGCAAGAAGCTGGGGTTCAACAGTCCAGCTTATGACTAACACAGAGAGACAGACTGACATCAACATTCATGTCCTGTTAATTAGAATCGGTAATTAACGTACAACGCATCTTTGGACTGAGAGCACGAGCCAGATCAGGTCTGTGAGTAGATCAGAAAGACAGCTCCAAAGCCATATGGACCTTTAAAGTGTCTTTCAACATGTTTTTGAATTATTGATTTTCTAATTGTATTTTACACCACCTGTACCGGGTTACCTCGGCGTGACTGTGACTTTTAATGTTCAAACCAACTATATGCATGTTTTCTACGCAGAGAAGCTTTCTGCTTTGCCAGCTATTACTCCGCTTGGGCATTCAACAGTGTTCCAATTATCAGCAAGATGAATCATGGACAGTCCAATCAATGGCTTTCAGAGGGTTCTGCTGCTATGATAAAAAGACAGCGATTAAGGGCTAGAACGTATTTCTCGTGCCCATTTGTCATATAGGAAACCAGAATAATGATGGGAAGTGATCCAATAAGGTCTAAATGATCAGCACAAGAACTGTGATGAAAGAAAAGAGGGCAGGATCAAATCATGTGACCTTTTGAACAATGTTTGCCGAAGGCATTCTGTGTTGTTTATAGAATAAACCAAAGCTGGTGCCACTCATATGTCTAAAATTGTGACAACGCATAAAATGGTGCTACTTATGATTTAGATGTGTGTCCACCCAGTAATCTACATGTGACCATATTTTAAATGGATACTGAATGAAAAGATACATTTTATGGATTATTGTTAATGTTCACCATTTTGTTTCTTTGTTGCAAATTACTGGTTTATTCAGAGCAGCCAGTAATAAAGGAAGTGAATTCATGAAACCCATTTCTAATTCAGTGATTAATCCCCGGGTCCAGACTGCACTCTTTTATCCTGCAGTTTCTTGTGATAAACGTCGTTGGTCAAATGTGCTTTTACCAACAGCCAACATCACAAACACTGCACCCCACACACATTTCTGACACCCCTTTTTGCACCTTTGTCTTTCTCTTCCAAACCTCTCCTAACACGGGAAAGATCCACGGTCTGGGAGTAGGAGGTGCACACATCCCTTTGGGGTTGCGTCAGGAAGGGCAGCTGGGTGTAAAAGTCAAAGTCAAGTATCCCGACCTAAAAAAGGCTTTTTCAGCACCAAACAGTTAATTTAGCTGCCTTAAAAGAAAACACATCTAGAGAACAGTTAAAAAAAAAAAACAACTTTTCTTTCCAAAGCCTGTCAGGTCTGATTTCGTAGATGTTAAATTGAACTCAGTGTCACAATATGTTAAAAATAACACCAATAAAATAAAGGAGACACACTAACAAGAGGAGCCTATAGAGAACATATAAAGCTCATCTTGAATAGTAAATATGCTTGGCATAATAATGCATTCAGATCACTGTTCTGTATGCAAGATCTGCCGGACATGACAGGCTTTAAAAAAAAAAAAAGAGATAAAAAACATTAAGGTTCATTGCATGGAAACCCTGTGCTCTGAATGTGATGGCGTGCAGCATTAGCAGCTGATCAGCAGCTAAGGGAAGCATGCTAAAACGTATCCGATATCTTTCTATTGTCTGAATTTAGCTTTTTGCACTTTTTTGTGTGTCTGCATTTCTAAACAGTGAGCAGCAGACAGAAACTGAAATCTTTGCCCTGATTACTGCTGGCTACACTGAAAGCCCTGGAAAACTGGCCGTTGTCCCAGAAAGCTAAGTCAGCAGACTAGGTGATGGGTTACCATATGCTCAGTAGTTTAATATGAATTTGAGGGGGTGGGGGTTCAGCTAGCTTAATGTAACAGTTCACCAACTAGCTTATATTTATTAATGAAATAAGATCAGGTCTTTGTGTCACATTCCGACTTTTTTTTCTCTTCCTACTTTGACATCCATTCTTCCATCTGCAGCATCTGACTCGCAAAACCTGTGCAGAGTGAGGAAACCCACCGGCAGTTTGAAGGGAAGCTTAATGAAACTCAATATCCAAGAACTTCTTCATTATATAACATTTACAGCTATAATTAATGTTTTAAGAGACCAGATAATATTACAAGTAAAAACACAGCTGGGATTTCTGGAAATGTGATGTGTGCAGTTTTGGCTCTTCAGTGTTTTGGAATAACCAACTTATTCAAGTCATTTTCTTAGACTCTTTTACTTTACTGTACTCTACTATGCTGCACTGTACTAAATTCAGTTACATAAACAGAACAATATCTCTTTCTATGTGATAGTTGAAATATATTCATATAGTCATCAGCAGCAGCGATCCTCATGCCTTCTTCGGTCTGTTGCATCACATCTGTACATCCATACTTGTATAAATTAATCACACTTTATATGAAACACGCAGCCTAAATAGGCCTTCTGTTGGTTCACGGGAAGCGTGCTTGAGACCATTTGCAAACTTGATGATTCTTGGACAGGAACAGAACGATGTTCTCTTCAAGTGCGGGTTACAATCAGAGTCGATGATTTAATGGTCAGTGACCCATTGATTTCGATGGATAATCCATTTGAATAGTCAGTCAAAAAGACAAATGTGCAATCATCCAGTGAGGAAAAACTAGTCAGTCAGATGAATGTTTGCAAAGTCAGTCAGTGGGTTAAGTCACTGAGACAGATGGAGATGAAGAGATCAAAGTGGGAAAACTAGATGGACCAGCAGTCCAGATGGCCGTGGAGACAGATCCCGGCCCAAGTTAAGAGTGCTGCAGCCAACACATTACCAGATAGAACTGTCTAACCAGCAGCCAACTGCCCAAGGGCTCAGTAGGCTGTCTGTGGGTGCCAGATCTTATGAGACTGGGAACTGGGTCAGACAAATAAAATTGTGGTCAGAGTTTGATACTCCTTGGATCACATGCACATTAAATGTCTTTTTCTTTGACTTGTAGAAAAATGTACAGTATAATTAAACACAGTTTTCAACAGTCATCTGCTGTTTAAATGGAACATTCAGTGGGTACAGTATTAGACAATTAAAAATCTATGTAGCTTTTTTAAAGAGTGCATCACGCCCTTAATGTAAAAATTCTTCTGGCTTCACACCTCGCAGTGTAATTAGTAGTAGATAAAATCAGTGCAAATTGTTGCAGACATTTTGCATCACTTATGTTTTTTGTGTAACTTTTTAAATTTGATACTAAATCTGTTTAGAGAAAGGCAATTTTTTTTATGTGTGTGTGTGTGTGTGTGTCTTTACCTTTGACTGGTACTGTATGTATGCGCCATGCTGTCCAGTCGAGCTGCCATTACACAAGAGAGGGTTGCTGGTCACAATTCTGAATGGGCAGGCTGCTGTCATATGGTCTTAATGTAGAACCATATAATTGTTTTTGTACTGATTTGAGGGGACAGTGTGGAGTTATGTTGCATGAGATGGATTGTCTGAGATTTTCATTAGTATTAATTTCCGTGCCGGCTGTAGTGTGCGTACTGCCGGTGATGTCATCACGCAGCCACGGGGTAGGTAGCTGCTGCAGTATTCTCCTGAGTGATAGGCGTGAGCACCCAGGTAATACTGCACACATCTGTGCTGATGATGGACAAGAAGTCAAAACTGGAAGCAAAGTCTCTTTTTTTAAACTTGTAACATCCCCCTCCGTATAATCTGTGAATTTTTGAGCTTCTGTACTGGTACACCATTAAAATGGCAGTAAAAATGGACACAACTGTACGCTCGTGTCTCCGACCCAGCTGCGGTGGCACGACCTGCAGAAACACCAGCTATCTGAGGTCAGCTGTGGCGCACAGTTGTGTTCGTAGCCGAAGTCCTGCTGCAGAAGCATTTCCATTCTTCTGGGAAACAAGTATTGGAGAAATGTTGATTAGCAAGTTGTATTGACAGAGTTTGTAGAAGGATTCATAAGTTTGGTCCTTCTGATCCTGTAATGAGTAACTCTGGATATGTATGTAAATGATCGTCAAAACTTGTTAAGCATGTTAGGATTCTACACCTCATTAAATCCCAAACTCCTGTCCCACTTTCTCAGACTTTCTTTATAAGTTAACCACGGCCTGATATTTTCCCTCTAAAACTTTGGTCACTTCATCTTTCTCTGAAGACAATATCTGAAAAACTCTCTTGGGTTGTCTGATAGCGCCTGAGACTAGTCTTGTGGAAAACAACTGTCTCACATGCTCAGTTTTACTCTCTACCTTTTGGGATCTTAATCATTGAAATACTTTCATGGAAAAAATTTGCAACACCATTATATTGCAGAAATGCAATATCTTGTGCTGGTGAATTATGAGACATAGCATTGATGTCCCACCTCCTTCCCAGCAGAAATGTGAGTGTGCGCGCGCACACACACACACACAATATTAAACTATATAACCTTATTCTTTTTTGCTCTTTGCTTGGAGGAGATAAACCCCCCACCCCCACCCCCCTCGGCCCCTGCTGCTGCACCAGTGCTTGTTTGCAAAGGAAGTGAGCAGATCAAGATCACAGCACTTATTTCCACTATCTGTCTTTCAGGTAGCAAAATAAATGTGATATGTTACCTCATTACCTCTCTGGATGAATCACTTGTGATGATGAATAATTATGCATTGGCCTTTATGGCAACGAGAACAGGCTGGCTTCACTCAGTTCAGACATAACTGAGTGAAGCTGCAGGCAGCTCGAGCAACTAAAACAGTGGTGAAATGCAATGCAGTGAGATGCATCTGGATTTGGTTAAGGTATCGGATTATGTTTTTCTTTGAGGGTGTTCACTATGCAGATGTTTTCATAATGACGTAGATAAGTCAGAGGAAAAGAAATAATTACAAAGAGTCTGAAAATGTACTGGTGTCAACTATAATGTATCCAAATGATCTTTGCATAGATTTTCGATTTTGACAATGCCATCCTTGTGTCATCTGGTACGTGGACTGGTTCTCATATAGTGCTTTTCTACTCTACTTTGAGCAAAGTGCTTTAACAGGCTCATTCCAAATGTAAAGTGGAAATAGAGAGCATGGAAATTAAGAGATTGCTGTAACTGCAGAGAACATGGAAAGACTAAATCTATCCCCTCATCCCACTGACCTCACGTTTCATGTTAATAAACATAAATGAATTAAATCTTATACTGTTGGAAAACCTGTTTATTTCCCCTTAAATGGAAAATGCATCTGTGGGTTGAGCAGCAGGGTTGAGAATGTGGGCTGCGCTAATGGAAAACTGCTTATTCTGCTCTTCTGCTCACATACTCAACCCTGCTGCCCAACCTACAAATGCAGTTTTCTCACAAATGTGGCTCCATTTAATAAACAGGCTCTCCACCTGTGTAACATTTATTGCCAAGAAGCATTGTTACAACAACAACAAAAAAAAAAAATCAGCCAAACACAAATTTACTTACTTTTTGTGCAAAGTTTAGAAACAGAAATAATTACAGATACTCCAAAGTGTGGTGCATGTGCTCTGAATAGTGTTAGCATAAGTAGATAATTTAGAACTTCTCCCTTTGGCCCAAATATGGCCACTTCTGTATCAAAAGGATGGGGAAAAAAAGAAAAGGAAAAAGACACGATGGCTGAATAATAAATTCAAGGATTCAAAATATTCGCCCAGAAGGCTATATCCTTTTATACACAGTATATGGCTGTGGCATGGCATGTCACACTGAATTACAATAAAATAAAATAAACAGTCACTGCTCTGTCCAACATTCAACAAAGGAACCTTGTTTAAATGTGTTAAATACTGATGTTAAGTGCTGATGAAAGCTAACAGTTGAAACATATTGGTCTAAGAGTAAAGTATGTAAATGCACATTGAAGTAGTCACTAACAAACATGTGCATTTTCTCTTCTTTTTTTATCCAAGGTTTAATGTAGCCACAGTATGTTTTGAGGTTTTCCTAAGTTCATATCAAATGAAGGTACTCAGATTCAGATTAAAAAAAAAAAACCCTCCTCTCACCCTGTGACAGCTGGGATAGGCTCCTGAATTGTCTGAAAAGCCCTGTTTGCATTATAAACTTCTCCTCTTCTTCTTTAGGCTGCTCCTTTTAGCAGTCACTACAGTGGATCATCTGCCTCCACCCTGTCCCTTTCTGTGGTTTATCTATGCCACCCTAAACATCTGCATAATGCTTACTGGGGCTTGGTACCAAGTAGTTTTTGGTGCCTAAACCTATTCAGTATGAGAAAGTGAAAGTGAAAACTAATCAGTGAGATAACAGAAAGCTAAATAAAGTCCCAAACCAGCCACAGAACTTGCTCACTTGCATTGTGTGAGTGCTTAACAAAGCTCACTGAATAAATAGAGACTGAAGAGGAAGCTGGTGGTGCACCAGAGATATAATTGAGGTGCATGTTGTCAACCAAAGTCAAAGTAAAGGTAAAAAAAACAAAGTGCAGTTTAGTTTAAAAAAAAAAGAAAAGAAAACATTGATTGTTGCCATGCTGAGCTTACAATAAAGCTTTTTTTCCCTGGTACAATTCGGCTGTCAGTCAGTCAGGTGAAGTCAGTTTGTCCAGCTGCCCTCCTCTAAGCTGCTCTCTGCTGATAGACAGACAGCTGCTTTCAAGGACAGAGACACTGAACAGAGATCAGAGTCAGGGTGGATTTAGTGCATTGAAGGCTCGTGTTTCTCCTTTAATGGGAATTCCCAGTTCAACCAAATCTAAAGCTCTCCGAGGGTGTACGATACGCTAACGTCAGCCTGATAACACCTTCATAATGACCATAATAGAATCATATTAAGCTATAATACTAAGCTAATGTTAAGCAGGTATGCTATAAGGATCATCACCAGCTCCATATTTAATATCATGCTAAACAAATCTGCAATCCCAGCCACTCAAGGACAGAAATAAATTTTTTATTAATTGATGAGTGAAATTTCTTTTTTCTCTTTTTTTACTGCTGAAATGCTTCAGTACCTACAGCCAGCTATTAGCTGTGTTTGCGCGCCCTTTGATGTTACACTTTAGCCAGCAGCATCAGAACGACAGGAGCGTTTCTTCATGTGGAGATGTGCGTCGGCCAGTGATAACCTACAATATGATATGATCTGTATACGTGCTTGTATATGCGTACCCAAAATAGAGGGGACGCCTTGTTATAGTTGTTAGGTTGTACAACTGTTTTAAAAGAGTACAGTTTGAATAATTTTCCTATCTCTCGCAGATCAAGTTTTAACTGCAAGTATTTTCTACCACTGAACATATGTGTCTCTAAACAGGCTGCATCATTTTTTTTTCATCTTATTTTATTTTGTACATGAGCAGCGGCAATGGGACTAATGGTCCTTGAGTTAATATCGCATCACCATTTAAGTTCAAAAGAGGCATGATCTTCACCTTGTTACATTCAGTATTAATTTGTAATGCTGTCTCTTTGTCAGTGCTCATTACTTGAGCCTCTTTATTGAGCCATTGGCCATGATATAACCACTGTGCACGTTGTCCTGCCAATGGCAACTAATAGGGCCTGCAGGAAGGGCACTCTGCCTGCTGTGTGAATGCCTCATTTTGCTCTGAATACTTAAGGGAAAGTATTCATATCTAAATTATCCATTGCCTTAGGGCTTACTCAGATTTTGACATTCAGCCATTTATGTTTATTTTTTTTCCCTTTATGTTCATAAGCCCATCTATAACTTATTTTTAACCCCCCCCCCATGTTTTTAATAATCTCCTTGTGTTTGTCCTTGTTTTTAGCTTTGCTTTGAGCGATAGTCTTGCCATCCAACTTTCAAGCAAATAGTGAAGCGTTATAATTTTCTCCAAAACATCCAGTCAGCTGGGTGAGTAAGTGCATTGCCATGTTTGAACTGTCCACTTTATAATGGCATTTTTCAGTATAGCACAAAATTGTCACTGAAATGGAATGAACAGACGCTGTACCCATCAGCTCAGTGGACCTCCATGCATTGTGACCCATCTCTGTATTGTCAAAAGAAAATAAGCCCTCAGATATGAAGCTGATGGGGATTTCTTACCTGTTGAGAGTGCCTCCTGAGCATAATACTTCTCAGATATTTCAGCTGTGCAGTGGCTTGTCTCCTCCTCTGCTAGAAAAACAGGATTTCAAAAAGAAGAAAATGTATTACCTACCTTTGAATCTAAACTATGAATAATCCTCCAAATAAAGTAGTTCAGACAATTTTTTGACTACAGATTAATGAATAATGGCACCATAATTTTTACCAGTATAAATATTGAGAAAAATTAAAGCTGGGATTCGATGATCTGTGTCCACATCTGTAGTGTTTTGACATGTGTGAAAGTGATAATAAGCAATGGTGAAAGGAGATACTACAGTTGCTTGGTGACAACAGAAAACCATTTTACTTGCTATGTTTCTTTTGGCATTTCCTGACAGCACGAGTTTCCTCTTTGGTGGTATTTTGCACACATGCAAATGGATGTACATGCAGTACTGTATAAAAGTCTTGAGGTGGCCCTCATTTTCTTTATATTTTGCTTCCAAGGAACCAGACTTTCATGTAAGTTTTTGAAGTGGTGTTGAGCAGTAGGTCTCCAGGCTTTCTGAAGATCTTTCAAATTTTAATTGGCTGCTTTTCCACTCATTTTCAGTCCAGTCCTTGCATCTGACCATTTACAGAAGAATGACTTTTTGGTTGTTCCTGTATGACCAATGAATCAGTCAAGCATACAAAGACACCTAACTCAAGGGATGAACCAGCGTTGTCTACACAACTTAACAAAGACCTCCCAAAACCTTGACTTATGTGTGCTCATGGAATGCCAAATCAAAATCTGAAATTTTTGTTTTAAGTAGTTATCAATATGTACGGAGGAGGTCAGGAGAGAAGAGCGACAGTGAGTGTCTATAGCCATCCGATAAACATGGTGGGGGCTCTGTCATGGTGGTGTCATAATGCATTCCACTTTCAGCCAGTGGTGTTTGGGAACTTTTCAAAACTGGTGGAATTATGAACATAGCAAAAAGTACCGTCAGGTTTTGATCCACCGTGTAATACCATCTAGAAAGCATCTGATCGAGAAAAGCACACAATGGAACACTATCGGTTATGGATTGGCCACCCCAGAGCACAGATATCAACACTTCTGAAGCATCTTTACAGAGACGCGAACAAAAGGCAGCCAGTGTCTAAAGAAGAGCTTTGGACAATCCTTCAAGAAGCCTGCAGAACTATTGCTGAAGACTAGTTAAAGAATTTAGAAGAAAGCTTGCCTAAGAGAGTTCAGGCTCACACCAAATCCTAACTATCAAGCTCATTAGAATTGTACAGTTTGTTTGTTTTGTTTTTTAAAATTTGCCTTATACACTGTATTTCTGTGGCTGTTTGTGTTTCAATAAACTGCTGTAATTTTTTCCCATATGCACACAATACATTACACACACAGACACAAAAGGGTGTGAAAGGATGAGTGTAAGAGGTTCAAATGACTTATAACTAAGTTTAGGCCTTGGGATGATTAATATGCTTGAGTGTAAGACTGCTGCCCCTCCTCCTACTCTGCTTGTGCTTTGAGGATTATGAAATTTAATGTGACTGCCGGGGTTGATTCATTTATACTGAAATGTTCCTCCTGCTGCAAACCAGGTTTATAGCCAGACAAATGGAAACAATTTTTGATCATTTTTCGAATCATTTATTAACAGAACAAGAGCTGCACAAGTCAAATAGGCATGAGCCGGATTACTTGGTGACAGTTAAATCAGCATCAGTTAAATACTCGGGAAAATGTTTTGGCTTGTGGACAACATGGCTGATAAGAGCACTGTTTGTGTTTGTTACTCATTTAGACTGCTTTTTGTGATATTGCTCTCTTCAAAGATCACTATAGTTGGTATGATTTTGTTGTAGTGATGACTCATTGTTATGACAAAACCTTCATAATTAAACAGTAAAATTTCATGATCATTTATTGAGTGTTAAAGTTCACAAGTAACTTGTCAATATTGATATGCAACTAGCCATCCAATGCCTACTATATCTTCTTCAGCTTCCGTACTCTTGATGAGGGTTGGATGCAATGGTTCTCCATCTATTCCCGTCATGGACTGCGTAGGCTCAGAGTAAACCATTCCTGTCCACATGTTGATGTTATCAGTCTAGCTATCCTTGGCCTTCCTCTTCCTCTCTTGGCATTCACTCTTCCCTCCATCAGTGTTCTTAGGAGTGGTTTATGGCGGATAGTGTGGACAAAATACTTGAGCTTCTTAACTTGAATGGCCTTCAGGAGGAGTTTTTCCATTTAATTCTTTTCTAAGATTTCTTTGTTTGTTGTTTTTGCTTTCCATATTCTCTTCATCCTCCAGTGCATCCATACTTCCAACTCTGAGAGTCTTTTAGCCAGTATGTAGGTGATTGCCCAGGTTTTTGCAGCATACATGAGTATGGACCATACATAACTGTGAAGGAATCTAGTGTCTAGGAATCTGGTATCTGGTGTGATCTTTCATGATGTAAGGACTTTATCTATTTTAAGATAAAGTAGTTCTTACTAAAGCAATCCTTCTGAGTATCTCTTTATCACATCTGCCATTATCTGTGTTCATTTGTTTGAATTAGATGAACTGTGATCAATACTTACACCATCTGTGGTGATTTTAACTTTTGGTTTAGTTTGTTGTTTATTATCTGAGTTTTCTTGGCATTCATTTTCATGTTGTACAGGTGACCGATTTCATTTACTTTGTTTATAATTACCTGTAGGTCTTCTTCATTCTCTGCTAAAAGTGCAGTGTCATCTGCGTATATCAGATTAGTGATTTTCATTCCTCCAATGGTCTCCCCTTTAAGGTCTTGGATATGTCTGAAAATCATCTCTGTGTAAAGACTGATGAGACATGGTGACAGTGCACATTCTTGGCAAACTCCTCTCATGTGTAAGGCTTTAATTAACTCATATAAATGCTTGTTGCATTCAATGGAGGGTGACTATTAATCTGATGTCATGCTTGTCAATTCCAATATCTTCTAAGCATTTGATCATCAATTCATGACTTACATAGTCAAATGCTTTTTTATAATCAATGAAACATGCATAGACTTCACAGTTCATTTTACAAATATCATTCACAAATCATCCTCATATTGAACATGCCTTCTCTTGTGCCCTTTGCAGATGTAACATACAGTATAATTTGGAGCACATGGCTGATCAAGCTAAGAGTTCTGTGTTCCTGTACACAGAATATCCATATCTGGATATAGATTCATTCAGATCTGCAGGTACTGATCCATTGCAATACATGTTGTTGACCAGTCAGTGGATCGTTTCAGTGCCCATATCATCGAGTGCTTTTAGCATTTCAGTTGTGATCTTATCATTTCCAAGTTTTTTTTCTCTGCTTTCAGGTCTTTCATTGCCTCCTCGACTTATGTAATGAGTATTGGAGAATGTTCGTTACCCTTACTTGTATGGTTGGGAGATTATCTCTGTTATCATCATATAGGTTGGTTACATATTCATACCACCTGATCTTGATTTCTCCTTCTTCAAAGAGCATCTTACCTTCTTGATCTCCTTCACCTTCTTGTGCAGATCATATGACCTGTGTCGGGTTTCCAAGATCTCAACCTCATCACACTTACTATTCCGCCATTCCTCTTAGGCTTGTTTGCATACCATCTCGATTTCTTTGTTCAGCTGCCCATACTTGGATGGATCTTCTGCCTTAACCTTCTTTTGCTCCTCCATCCTGACCAGGATATCCCACAATCATATATGACTGTTTGCATGACATCCCCTTGATTAGGTTTACCTCACTTACTTTAGCCTGACAGCTGAGTCGGTTTCCAGGGTATGGCTGCTGGCGTGCACTCCCACTACCATAAGTGAGGACTTGGTGGATTGTGGAGGACCAGTGCAATAGTACTCAACATCTGTGGAGTAGATGTGCAGCCAGTACCATATAGACGTGCTCACCCTCACACCCTCACAACCCCACTACAGCCCACCTACCATAACACATCTAATCAGCTGCTGTTGTAATACTAACAATAATGCAGTCTCAATTCATTTTACCCTTTCCCTTCTAGTTTTATAAATAAATCATAAATTTGGACCGATTCTCAGAAGACCCACTATCTTTCTTTTTTAATTTCTCTCTCTCACGCTCACACACATAATGGTGGTGATCTTTTGTATCTATGCCCTCACAAAGGCATAATCAATTTAAGAGTTTGTCTTGGGTCATTATTACCTGCTGGAGAACCATCTGTTCACTGAAACTGGCCGAGAACTCTGCCAGGTACACACACACACACACACACACACCTCACAACTGCCCCCCTGCTCCCCACCCCACCCCCACCTAGCCTGAAGCATTGCCAGGTAAATTTGGACTACACTAAGCTCTGAGATGTTGAATAATTGTGCCTCAGGAATAGCTGCAGAGAAAAAACCCTGGCCGTGTGTTTTTTCATGTATTTCTGTTGTCTTTGTGTTTATGTATACATATATGTTTGTGTATATGCGTCTGCAGACATTTGTCTTTTGTATCTGCAGTGTGTGCGCATGTCTTTGTCAGGTACAGATGGTGACATCCCTCAGCTATCTCATCCAGCCAACTGATGTAGCTACTAAAAGAAACACAGCTAAATACATTTAAACCAACAACCTTACCTGAAAGAGGGATTATTGGTTTCATAAATGGATAATTCAAATGTAGAAAAAGTCAGTCTTTTTTTTGGTTTTTTTGTTTGTTTGTTCGTTTTTTTGCTTTTTGAATCAAAAATAACCAAATGAATAAGAAAGAAAAACATGTAGTCTAATATGCTGCTTGTTTCACATTCATGTCAGTGGCCTTTTTAACGTCACCTGTTATCTTTGGACTGTCTGAATACAAGCAGTGGTGGGCAATTCATTTTCCCAAGGGGCTCATGATGAACTCGACCAATAAGTTGAACTCAATTCTGCTCAATATTAATTTTTTCTCTTTATAAACTGCTGCTGGAAAGAGTAAATGTTACAATTAGGAAATGAAAATCCGAAGTAGGCGTAGTATAAACCTCAACATTTTATCTTTATTTAATCTACATTCCCATTTTGTCCATTTCAGCTGCTGCCGCTCCAAGCATGTAGTTGTGCTAAACTAAACTCCCCATCAGAGAATGACTTCTGTGACTTTGTGAGAAATCACCAAGTGCCATCCCTGGATATATAAAGCTGGGTAAAACCTCCTTGTTGCTCTTGCAGCTTTGTAAACAAAGGTTCTGATGTCCAGTTCTGCTCTGCATCAGTCAAGCTCTTGTATTTTTCTGCATATTTAGTCTTGTTATGGCTATTAAACTTTTAATCCTTTAAAAGAGCAATCTGTTATCCTCACATCTCTAATAAATGGCAGTTCAAATGCATTTACGGTGAAGCTGCATTCATTTGCACGCGTGCATGTAAAATTTAAAAACAATAGCAGTTGCCTTCAAAATAAAAGCATCAAAGTTGTATCGTGATTTCACACAAAATCACAAAAGTACAGTAAGTCAGTTTCTGATGGGGACTTTGGTGGCTCAAATGGGACCAACTGCTTGATGTATACTTACTTACATTTGAAGCCTACTTTCCCACTGACCCCACAAGAGCCACGGGGACAACTGAAGGGCCAGATGTGGCCTGAGGGCCATATAATGCCTAGGTCTGGTCTAAGGGAACACTTATAGAGAAAAACCACTGAGGCGCACACCTTCAGATTCCATTCAGAAAAGCCTTAGTTGACCAGCGGGTTGAAATCCAGGCAGTGAAGTGCTAGCCATCAAGCTGCCCTCTTCTAAATGTTACTGCTATTTAAGTGAATCTGTCATGGTCCTGGGTTTTTGACCCTGCATGCATTCAAGTTCTGTTTGTTGTTGAATGTTTTCTTTTGTTTTTTTTATTGCTTTTTAGTATTTTGAGTTTTGTTTCATCGCTGATATTCCTTGTTTAATTTTGCCTTGTTTATATTCTTAGTTTTTATTAGTTTTGTTTTGTCACCTTTTGCAGCCTTCTTTCTGTTTGCAGTACTCGTTTATTTTATTTTCTCCCTCATAATTCTCCATTGTTAAATCTCCATTTCTATGTTTGGTATTCTCAGGTTTGGATTATTACTTATTTTATTTTGGTAGCATGTGTCTAATATTTCTTTTTACTTCCCCAGTCTCATCGTCACGATTAGTTTCAGTTGTGTCTCTTACCCCAGTGTTTCCCATCTCCCTGATTACCTCATGTATCTATTTAAACTGATTCTGTTCCTTGTTGGGTTTTCTGGTGCTTCTGTTTGTTGCCGTTGCCTTGGTTTTGCCTACTGCTCTAAATAAAGGTTTACATTTTGTTATTATTGGGGTGGCTGCAGCCCAGGAGGTCATCTGCTAATCAGAAGGTTTGTGGTTAAATTCCTATCTGCTCCAGTCTCCATGCCAGAGTATCCTTAGGCAAGATACTGAACCCCAAGTTGCTTTCCGATGGAACCGTCGGAGTGCGAATGTGTGAGAATGTTAGATAGAAAACGTGTGAATTGGTAAATGCAAAACGTGTTGTATAAAGAGCTGTGAGTGCTCAGCTAGAGTAGAAAAGCACTGTATAAGAACTATTCCATTTACCATTTTGTTATTATAATAACATAACAATGTCAAACAGTGAAAAAAAAAATTCTTCATTCTAACAATATATTTGCATTTATGTGAAATTCCCTCTTATCAATTTATTGCTGTTGAGCTATGAGATGAGCCCTGAAATCTGTGTGATACGCCTCATGATCTGTTTTTCTTTTTTGTGTATAACACCGTTTACTCGCTCCTTCAGAATGAGAAATTACAGAGCTTGCTTGGGATTTGCTTATTTATTAATTTTATTCAGTGTGCTAGATTACACATCTTCATCGACGTTCCTCCAGACCAAGAATTTTTGACTTCCCTGCTCAAATATCAACCGCGTAGGATGAAGAACAGCCAAGATGGATATGCTGACAACGAGAGAAGGAAGCATTACTTTGTGAGGCGCTTAAGTTTAAATTACACACTGGTCTTCATTGGGTCACTAAAGTTATTTTGAAATATGGCTCAAATAGCTTTTTTCAATTTTCCTTTGCTCCCACGAGTGAACTAAAGTAAAATGTGTCTGCTTTCATTATCTTTTTCTTTTCTTTTCTTATTTACAGAATTTCTCTGTAAGTGTTACAATAACAGTTTTGGCCAGTGAGATGCTTGAGTGCCTTTTTTTCCCCAAATTAAATAACAAATATTTGCATTTGTCACTTAATTTTATGCATCTCTTTTTTTCGAACCATGCATTCAGCGCATCGTTACACCCCTAGTCTTAAAAAATAATTACTGGTTGCCAAACTGAAGTCTAAAGCTGGCCTTACCCTTACCTTAAATAATAACTTCACCTTAAGGTTTAATTATTTAAATTATGGATACTTGCTTTTTTGCTTCAGTAAGGAGGAATATGTAAAATTATTTAGGTCCCCACAATATGAGTAATACCGTGACCACACACTCACACAAACACACACTGTCTTATGCTCTTGACATAGACTTCAAAATGAATGGAGTCATTCAGTGTTATAAAACCTTCTGCATCTGCTCTGTCTGTACATACTCACCACTGTCAACACAACGAAGTGTGATGGTCTTAGTTTTAAGTAAGGGGGAAGGTGACACTGTGTGTGTGTGTGTGTGTGTGTGTGTGTGTGTGTGTGTGTGTGTGTGTGTGTGTGTGTGTGCGCCAGCATGCTGTGACAGTGGCAGGTGATAATGAGTGATGTGTATTAGCTGTTCAGCAGCACGATCCAGGCTATATTTAGTGCTAATTGTGTTTTTGTGTACAGAGGGTTTGAGAGAAGGTGTGACTTTCAACAAAGTACAAGTTCATCATAACTGAGTCACAGGGTGGGTGAGCAAAACAACCTCATTTGTCTTCCTGATTTTCTCGTGACACTGTTTGTGATAATGTGGGTGTTCCTCACATGGCAGAATGTTAAAAGTTCAAGCATCACATTATTTACAGGAGGATGATTTTTAAGTGTGAAATAAGTAAAACCAACTGAGTTGAATCCTGAGTTGAATGCTTGTTAGGCATTTAATCTCTTTCAGAATTTCATCTGATAACAATTAAAGGCAAAGCAACCCCGCGTAAAGGAGCTTCAGGAAGGTGTAGCTGACACAACAGCTGTGGTTATTGAATCTTTATATTTATAGTCATTTTACTTATAGTGGGAATGAAAATTTACCGCACCCTCAAATTTAATAAAATAAAGGAAAGGTCGGCATCTGAAGTCGGGAACATCTACATCAGCCAATTTGAAGACTTTCAAGTTTAATTCAAAGAGTTTAACAAGAATATTGCATTACATTATTTTGAATAAAGGCCATTTTTAGACACAGTCCACCATTTAAGAGGCTCAAAACTAACTGTACAGTTGACTGACAAGAAATTTGATGCCAGGATGAAGCCTGTTCCCTCATTATTCCATGACAGGTTAAGAAGATAAAATATCTGCAGTTGAATCCAAGTGTTGAATTTGCGTGTGGTGACTGTTTCTATGGAACTCTCAATATGATGTCCAAAGGGATGTTGATGTAACCAAAGGAGGCCATCAGTAGAAAATAAAACCAAAATAAGTGGCCAAATCTACACTATGGTAAACTCTTAAAAGAGCCAGCTCAGCAACATCAAAAGGCTTGGAAGACCATGGAAGCAGGCGATTTCAGAATTGTTTCCTTAGTTCAGAGAAACCCCTTCATAACAGCGAGCCAATTCAAGAACACTCTTAAGGAGGTATCATTGTCAAAATGTATAATCAAGCCATGCCTTCATGACTCTAAACACTGAGAGTTTAGAACAAGGTCCAAACCACTGCTTATGCACAACAACAGGAAGGCTGGATTAGACATTATCAGAAACCATCTGGGGGAAAAAATGCCTGCACAATTCTAGAAAAAATATGTGGGGTGGATAAAACCAAGATTAATTTCTACCAGAATGATAGGAGCAGAAAATATGGAAACGGAAAGGAACCATTCATGATGCAGAGCATAACACATCTGTCAAACATTCTGTGGCATGTTATGGCATGGACGTATATGGCTGCCAGTGGAACCCAGTCACTGATGTTTATTGATGATGTGACTGCTGATGGAACTAGCAGGATGGATTCAGGGTTGTACAGGGCTATGCTTTCTGCTCATATACAGCCTAATGCTACAACACCAACTCAGTGCAAATGGATTATGACCCAAATTTTCATCCAAGTATTAAAAGCAATTTTTATATTAAAAAGTGTGTTATGTTTTAAAATTATATTTGACTAACAGAAAATAGGGAACTGTGTATAAGCGGGCCACTAGTGTTTATTGATAACGTAACTGCTGATAGAAGTAGCAGGATGAATTCGGAGGGATGCAGGGCTGTACTCTCTGCTCAGATCCAGCCAAATGGTGCAAACTAATTGGACGGTGTTTCACAGTGAAAACTGGCAATGACCCAAGGCAAACTGCAAAAGTAACCCAAGAGCTTCTGAAGGCAAAGAAATGGGATATTCTTGCTCTGTACTAAGAAGCAAGTTCAGCATACCCAGGGTCTCTTTCTGGGTTAACATTGGTGATCAGGACAAATGGATAAATGGTTACAACACTTTGCAATATCCTTAGCCTCATAACATAAATGCCTAAGTCATTTTTTGGCCAAATTGCAATATCTCCCTAAATGAATCTACAGTGTGCAATTATGCTATTAAGCTAATGCAATGTTTGTTAAACGAATTTAAGCTGAAAGTCTGCACTTTTCTTCACTGATTTTAAATAGACTGCAAAGTTACAAAAATTGTGTCATTGTTCAAATACTATATGGACCTAGCTGATTATATATCTATGGTGTAGTCGACTGAGAGTCTCTCAGACAGCAAGCCTTCAGTGACTATTGGCTGATTCTTGGTGTGAAACAATTAATTTAGCATTTGAATTCCGCTTAATCATTTTTAAGAGACATGGCTACTAGAGAATGACGTGAAATCAGGGACTGACTGAACCATTTTTGGTGTACAACAGTTATGCCTTCCTAAATGCAACAATACATCTGGCTTCCTGTGACATTCGTTTTCTCCCAGCAGTGACTCGATATTGAGCTTAAAACAGAGACATGCAAACATGTGGCAGTAATAGTGGCTGCAGTGAAGGCTTGGACGAGCAGCTTAAGGAAGGCCATTTGATAATGCCCATGTGTTCTAGACTCCAGGCAGTCACTGAATACAAAACCTTTTGATCCAATTATTAAATTTAATCCTTCTGTTTAAATTAGGTTAGTTCGGACATTTAATTCTGAGCCTCTGAAAATGCGGGACTGTGTATAAAAATGGCAGGAATTACAAAATAGTTGACACAATACTTTTGTCCCGTCTTGTTAATTAACTGTCAGATTCAAAATCTGTCAAAAGTCAAAGTGGTGAGTTCATCTAATTACATAAATTTACATCTCATTTCGTGCAGCAGAATGCAAACTAAGAATAAACTGTACATCATTGTTTTGGCTTGTTTCTTTTTAACACTGCTCTTAACACACGCGTGTGTGTGTGTGTGTGTGTAGGTTTTTTCGTTATTTAAAAATTGCATCTTAGATTATACTAAAGTCGTCCAAACTATGAAGAAATGCATGTGGAATTATTTAGTAAACAAAAAAAGTGTTAAACCAAAATGTGTTTTATATTTTAGATTCTTCAAAGTAGGCTTGTCCTGCTTAGATGACAGCTATTGCACATTTTCTCAGTCAGCTTCATGAGGCAGTCACCTGGAACGGCCTTCAGGTAACAGCGGTGCCTGTCAAGAGTTCATTTCTTGAATTTCTTGCCCTCTTAATGTGTTTGAGACCATCAGTTGTGTTGTGAAGAGGTAGAGTTGGTATACGGTGAATAGTCCTATTTGGGTAATGTTTTAATACATATTACGCCAAAAACGACTTAACTAAGTAAAGGAAAACGACAGTCCATCATTACTTATAGAAATGAAGGTCAGTCAATCCAAAACATTTCAAGAACTTCGAAAGGATCCTCAAGTGCAGTCACCAAGACCATCAAAGGTTATGGATGAAACTGGCTTTGTAGTCGAATTGCTGCAAAGAAGCAACTTCTAAGGAAGAGCAACAAGAGGAAGAGAAGGGCTTGGGCCGAACACAAGGAATGGACATCAGACCAGTGGAAATCTGTCCTTTGGTCTGATGAGTCCAAATTTGAGATTTTTGGTTCCTAACACCATGCCTTTGTAAGATGCAGGAAAGGTGAGCAGATGGTTCCTGCATGTGTAGTTCCCTCTGTGAAGTATGGAGGAGGACGTGTGATGGTATGGGGGTCCTTTGCTTGTGACACTGTTGGAGATCTATCCAAAATCCAAGGCAGCACGGCTAACACAGCATTCTGCAGCGACATGCCATCCCATCCAGTTTGTGCTTAGTGGGACCATCACTTGATTTTCAACAGGACAACGACCCCAAACACACCTCCAGGCTCTGTGAGGACTATTGGACCAAGAACGAGGGTGATGGAGTCCTGCAATGGTGCCTACTAAAGTTTACTACCTGATTCCTTGTGTGTCCCTTCATAGTCTGGATGACTTCAATATTAACTTACAATGTAGGAAAAAAAATAAAATCAATGAATGACAAGATGTGTCTGTTTGACTGGTACTGTGTGTGTGTGTGTGTGTGTGTGTGTGTGTACTGTGCTCATGTTGCAAAAGGTAAGGGTTAGCTTTATATATATATATATATATATATATATATATATATATATATATATATATATATATATATAAAAGCTAACCCTTACCTTTTGCAACATGAGCACAGTATGACGGCAGGCATTAAGGATGGGAAGGCATTGAGTTTCCAATACCAAAAGTATACAATGATTTTTCTGACCAACATCAAATTCTTATTTGTGCCTTTTTTTCCTGATAAACCTTTAAATTGAACTTTCTGGTTCATCACTAACCTCTAGCAGCACGCCCACACTGACAAAGACCTGTGTGTTATTTTGCCGGAGGGTCTATTTTCAGTCTCAAAGTGCTTTAAGTGCTGTCTGAAAGGCTCACCTCAGGGCAAAAAAACATCCTTTGACTACCATAGCTTGTCTTCTATATCAGGCCAAGCAAACAGGCACTCAGCTGTGGTTCTTGGATCAGGCATCTACGATTCTGTTCACCACATTATCAAACATCCACTCAGAATATCAGAACTTTACACCATTACAACATATTAACATAATAAATTAAATTAAATTAAAAATTAATTTAATTAAATTGAAAAGGTCCAAATGGTACGTGAATGGCAGATTTTCTACTTTGAATTCTTATCAGCGCTATCAAGTATTCTGACTAGATCTTATAAAAATGGATATTTTAGCAGAAAGTACAAAATTCATTTAAATTGGTATTATCATCGATTCTTATTGTCCAGTGACTTCATGCTTGACATAAAAATATTAACTTTCTTTACTTCTTAAATGATTCCCACATTTTAATGATGCAGGGAAAACATAGTTTTCTTGCACTCCCAGTAATAAATGCTCGCTTCACTTTTTTTTCCTGCCGATTGAAGTCCAGAGTGGATGAGAACTCTCAGCACCAGCTAACTGATAGGCTTGATGTGTAATTAATGGTCTGACACGGGCTAATGAAGCTAATGACGCTAACTGCGCTAGCATATGGGAGCCCCATGGGGATCCACACTTGGCGCTCTAATTTAGATAAATGACGCCTGAGGTTATGCTGGGCTATTTGCATTTCATTTAGTGGAAGCCGTAGAAAAAGAGGGGATTAAGCGGGGGGGATGGATGGGAGAGATCACAGGAAAGGTGTTCAGCGTTGGAGAAACGGGGACATGGAGGTGGATGCGTATGTATGTGTGTGGGTGTTTATCTCCTATTTGGCCATGGATGATGCTCTCGTCAGATAAAGGGATTGGAAGCAGAGGGGGCTAATGGCAGAAACAGGCAGTAAAAATAAAAGAAAAAGCAACATGTGTGTGAGAGAGAGGAAGAGAGGGAAAGCGCACACACCACTTAGCCACAACAGTGCCTAATATTCAGTATGACTCCCTCATGTAGCTGAAGCACCTGCGTGTGGGCACCAGACCATCAGAGCTGTACGTTATGGTCATGAGGTGGGACCTGCATAGGTCAGGTGTGCTGTAGTGCAAGATCTACGTGCTCGAGTTATTCCAGAGCCTGTTGATGACGTGGAGGGCCACGCTGCTCAGCTGAGGGCAGTCGCTGCCAGCTGCAACAGTGTTTCCATATGTGGTAGACGAAGTGACAAAAGCATAAATGCCAAGATTAGCCGGCAGATGACTGCACTGTAATGAAGTGATCGGTTTTATTCACTTCAGTCACCGCTGGTTAAACGTTGTGGCAACTGCAAGAATGTCTCAAGAGGAAAGTGAGTACTCTGTTTTTGGATCGCACGGCTGTAATATAGGAGAGACGCCACCTGCTGAAAAAGTAATCTATGTTGAAACCTTCACATACAGCCCTTCTTCATAAAGCTGAATCAGATTTACAAAAGTTTTTATAGCTTCGCTGTAAGTAGTTCCTGCGGGACTTTCAGGATTTGGATTATACACAGTCGGTAATTCATGGAGACACTTCGGATAACTGTCACAGTTTTACATTTTTGAGACAAAATGTACTAAAATTTGTGTTATGCCAGTGGTGCTCATGTTTTCTGTTACTGACCATGCATTCAGTGATGAGTACCTGCTAATACAGCAGCTGTGGTAGGATTTGTATTATGTGGGTTTGCTGTTGAAATAAGGGCAGTATTAAAAGTCCACTGAATAACAATTCAAAGTAAAAAGAGAGATTTTAATTAAAGCCTTTCATGTTTTTTTAATGTACCGTGAAATACAGGTTTCAGCAGCATATTCTCATCTGACGCCGACAGCAGGATCAGGTATGTAAGTATATGGGGAGCAGATCCTTGTCACTGTTCGTTGTCCCCTGGCACCCATTGAACCCCTTTTGGACCATTTCCAGCTGATCTGTCCTGTTTTGTTCTGGTGTTCACAGGCAGTTGATTCCATTTCACTGCTGCAGCGTTCCCCTCGGTTATCACAGGAGCCAGATGTTTGTTGCATTTAGAGCTCTGGAACTGGTAGTGTCCCTGAACGCCTCTGTAGCAGCTTAAAGGAATTCTGCTAAATATTTTTCACACCAAGAATCAGCCAATAGCACTGAAGGCTTGCTGTCTGAGAGACTCTCAGTCGACTACACCATAGTATATACAGCTAGGTCCATAAGTATTTGAACAATGACACAATTTTTGTAACTTTGCAGTCTATTTAAAATCAGTGAAGAAAAGTGCAGACTTTCGGCTTAAATTCGTTTAACAAACATTTCATTAGCTTAATAGCATAATTGCACACTGTAGATTCATTTAGGGAGATATTGCAATTTGGCCAAAAAATGACAGGCATTTATGTTATGAGGCTAAGGATATTGCAAAGTGTTGTAACCATTTATCCATTTGTCCTGATCACCAATGTTAACCCAGAAAGAGACCCTGGCTATGCTGAACTTGCTTCGTAGTATAGAGCAAGAATATCCCATTTCTTTGCCTTCAGAAGCTCTTGGGTTACTTTTGCAGTTTGCCTTGGGTCATTGCCAGTTTTCACTGTGAAACACCGTCCAATTAGTTTGCACCATTTGGCTGGATCTAAGCAGAGAGTACAGCCCCGCATCCCTCCGAATTCATCCTGCTACTTCTATCAGCAGTTACGTTATCAATAAACACTAGTGGCCCACTTCCTCCACTGGCAGTCCAAGCTATAACATTGCATCAGCCATTCATTGCATGCATCCATGTTTGATAGACATGTGCGATTGCAGTTACCGGTTTGTAATTACTGCCAGCTTTAAATTTTTGAATATAAACTTGGGTCATAATCCAATTGCACTGAGTCAGTTCTGGCTGAATCTGAGCAGAGAGTATAGCTCTGTATACATTAGAATTCATCATCAACACCAAAAATGCCCATGCCATAACATGCCATACTTTTCTCTTACCATAAGTCTTATACAAGTTAATCTGGATTTTATCTGTCCAAAGAGATTTCCAGAGCTTGGTATGTGCTTTAGGTGTTCTGATGAAGTCTAATCTGGCCTTCCTGTGCTTGTGCGTAACTGGTGGTTTTCACCTTGTTATACAACCTCTGCATTTACAGTCATAAAGGCATCTGATATTTCCCCATTGTGGGACAAATAAAGGGATTTCTAATCATCATACAATATTTTTTACATCCCTTAAATCAAACTTGAAATTTGCGCTTCAGTCACATCTTTTTTGTTTGATTTAAAATCCACTGTGGTGGTGTACAGAGGCCAAAGTGATTTAAAAAAAAAACATCTCACTGTCCAAATACTGCCTAACTGTTCATGACTAAACCCTCAGTGTGATGAGGAGTCTAGACCCATTTACAGACTCATCTTTATTCTGATCTGAAGTGTAGTTTATCTAAAACATCATTAATGTTTAACCACCCATATTGCACTTATTACATGTTTGTAACTTGGACCAGGATAAAGAAGGGCTTCCCACTCTTTGTAATCTGCTAGCCTGTGCTGTGCTCCTCCTTAATACCTGATATAAACAGATGCCAATGCTCGCCAATTTCAGATCCTGTACATTTAAAAACATTTAGCATTTGCTTGCTTTGTATTGTTAAATGGAACCTTCACATTCCCGATCGTCTCAAGACACATAGTGACAGACTGCTAACACTGAAAATGCAGCGTGTGCTTTGGTGCTTCTTGCAGTGGTTTTCCATTAAATCATCCATTCATATCTGATCCGGTCTGTTTTCCAAAATCCACCCACCACAGAACAAGAAAACTTGACCTTCAGCTATAATGCACTGCATAACCTGGTGACTTGTGGGTAATGCAGTTTTTAATGGACTGGCTTGAACTTTCAGAGCCAGGAATATAGCGAGCATAACAACATCCAAGAGAACCAAGAGAGAAAGCAAGAAAGAAAACTGGCATCGAGAGGAAGAAATACAAAAACGCCCTCCTAGATAAGAATGTTTGGCTGTTATTGTTTTCCGTGTCTGACATTGTGAGACATGGCCTGTGGTATTCAGGAGATTTAATGCGGAGGAGAGAGCGAGGGATCCATAAAGCCTCCGCTCTCCTCCAACACCCCAGGGAAGCCATCTTTAATTCATGAACACTATAAAAATAAAGGTTTTTCTCTGATGGCCCTGCAGCCTGTAACAAACTCTCACAGCTACATGGCACCGTGCAGATGTTAATGCTGTGGTTATGGATGGATACCGGCATGCAAGACCCAGGATATATTTTATGCAGAAATGAAGTCTACCTTTGGCTGTGCTGCTAAATGGATTCCAATAAGCTTCATGTTGATTCTTTTACTCTGCGGAGATCTGACAGACACATGAAGGCTAGACCAGGTGGACTGCCAAGCTATCTGAGCTGGCTAAAACAAGAGAAGTAGAGTATTGTAGCAATCTGGCCACACTTTGTAATCTTAGAAAGTCCCTATCCAATGAAAATCAAGTTTTTCCTTTCGTTAGCATTCATGGGGTGGGGCCTGTCATAGCTGCCGATCTGGAATAAGGCTCCTCGAACGTTAGCAAAACATCTTACCAACTGTTTAATATAATCAGGTGTAATGATCTATTTTTGTCCATCTCTGTAATGTTGTAGTGATGCATAAAGTACAGTGAAGAGGTGAGTTTTCACAGGACTTTATTCAGTACCGTCTTGTGGTTTGTTCAGACGTAAGTTTGCTGATCTGAGCTATGCTGCCATGTTCTTTCCCTGGTTCTTTCTCTTGGCAGCCCTTCCAAACAAGCCGTGCTTGTTCAGACTTTTTCTAATTGTACTGTCTGATCTCACATTTAGGATCCTAGCTCAGGCCTGCAGAGTCTTAGGTGCTGCTTTTTGGGCTTTGGCAGTTTCTCTGGGCATCGCGCAGCAGTACCTCGAATCTTTTCCGATTGTGGATAATCGCTCTCACTGCCGCATGCTGGACTTCAAATTGTTTGGAAATGGCCTAATAGCCGTTCCCGGCAACAATTGCTTCAATAACTTGATTGCCAATATCTTTCCTCCTTGGGATTGTGATAAGACACACCTGAGCGCTTCAGATCAACACATCTGCTTTTATCAAGGTGGTCACACTTGCTGATTATCACTTAATAAAGTGCATTTTATCAGCAACTCCTGGCTGCTGCTTACTTTTTTAATCCTTGTAGAAGCAGTGTGCATGTACTTAGTTTTCCACAGGACTTCATAGATTCTTCTGATTTTTTTTTTTAAATTTTACATGACTGTACATCACAGGTTCAGATACATGTTATTCAACCCTGTGCAATACCCTCTCCTTTCTTTCCTTTTGAACGTGACTGAGTCCAGCAACTATCCAGTGTTCACACAGAACCAAATCTGAAATCATGCAGTTTGGGGCAGAGAGGTGGATTCAGATTAGGAAGCTAATTAGTGTATTTATAGATCTGTGCAAATTAAAAGAAAAGGTGTATAGTTATCTATAGGAAGGTAATAGGTCATTATCCAAGTCTAACAAGTATTCTTTGACACAGAATAGAGGGCGCTCAGTGAGTGTTGCTATTAACAAGCAGTTAGATGGTCCTTAAGGCCTTTTGTGGACAGCACAGCACCAAAACATAAGACCATCTGTGATATGAAAAAGGCTTCGGTCAGCCTAGCCCTTTCAGGCCTTCCCATAATAGTGACAGCTCATCAGGTCGAGAGGTCAGCGTGAAAGAAAAGTCAGTACAGGTTTGAACCTTTTATCTGTATGAACAAATACATAAGCTATTGTATTGGGGATGTGTGATTATAGCCTAAATACAGGTAAAATGTGTCTGACACTGAATTGGGAGGAACCATAAGCAAACTAATATCTGGGTTATGAGAGAGTTCAGAATGTGAAGGGTGGATTACGGTGAGACTTCATGCCAACAAAGACTTATTATGGTTATTTGTTCCTAAATGCTGACTGAAATCACTCCCTCCCATGGATCCATCTGCAAATAAGTTTGTATTTTCAGCACTCCCACACATGCGAGCACCTCATTTGCTGCCAACAACCATGACATGTGAACTGAGTCTTTATGGAGATGCTCAATTGCTCTGTTACGCTGCTGTTTGCTTTTCTTATTTGTCCCCAGTGGTCTTACCCTTTCTTCCATTAACTTAGAAAACTACTGGGATACACGTCGGGGCGTGGAAGTTATTTTATAATTTGTGTGCGTTGTATTCATGGATGTGAAAGTATACAGTGAATGGCAACTTTGAGGTTGTTTTAATGCATAATTTATGGGGAAAATGAATAATTTGTGGTCTGTGCTTCTCTGTGGCGGAGCGGGGGAAAGCCGTGATTGACAGCATGCTTCATGCTCTGTAAGTGCGGCAGCTGACAAGGTCGTGTCAAATGAAATGATTGGTGAGGAGAAGTGTTTCGGAAAATATTCCTTCTCTCTCGCCTTTTGTCTCTGCCCTGATCACGCTAAGTGTATTCGACTGCATCCCCAGCAAAGTGGTGATGCAGTAATTTATGAATGAGAGGTGAGCAGCAGCGAGCGGCAGCAGATACGGCAGCCGGCCCGTCAATCTGTTTCGAGCGGAAAGACGAAATAGCCTGCGCTTGTCCTGTTATATAAATAGTGATCTCACGCATATATTCGTGCAGATATTTCATATCAGAGGAAGGATTTGAAGAGCGTCTTTGTGCCAGCATACCAATGCAGTTGTCCCACACCTCTTCAGAGCAGCAGATCTGTTTGATTATGGAGAGCTGTTTGTGAAGGTCGGAGAGTCGCGTCAGGCGTTTCATTTGCTGTGCAGAATTTGTTCTTGCTTTTACTCTGAAAGTGATTGCTATTAAAAAGCCTACTTTGAATTGTAATTGCACATAATAGAGGCTTTTAGGACTTATTGACCCAACTGCATAATAGTTTTGGGCATTTTTCCCCGCTCCGTGGCTACTCTGCTGCTATAAAACTAATCCACCAAAACATCAACCATTTCTCCTTCACCAATGCAAATTAGAACATAGACATAAATAGCTGAATGCTAGGTTTTATATTTCATATGAACTTTTTATCTGGACAAATGCTTTTAATTTGTAACAGAAATGCAGCTGCTATGCTTACGTCCTCTGAGATGACGCCACTGTCACCTCAGTGAAAATCATGTCCGAAAAGGCATGCAGATGGCAATCCGCCGGCATCGCCCAACGTTGTTCCTCTTTGAAATGAAGCCGTGAGCTCAAAGAGCGGCGTTTTGTTTTTCTCCCAAATTCCGCGACCCATCCGGCAGAAGCCACGGGCACAAGTGGCCCCCTTGCGGCATGATTTATTAAAAAAGAGCTTTAAAGCGTGGTGATGTTTTGGTCACAGCTGAGAGACGGCATCTAACTTGAAGTGACGAAGTGTGGAGTGACAGTTGGACGAAGAGCAGAAATTATTCTGCTTTAGACTTTAAAAAGAAATGTGCTGCATCATGGGAGTGGATAAAAAAATTAAGAGGCCTTCAGTAAATCAAAATATTTAAACAAACAATGAGAGGCGCTCTAGTTATTACATTATTCTCATGACTGCATATATAATGTTACGTACAATTTTTTTGGTCAGACATGAACAGAAAAAAATTGATCATCATCGGAATGATCCAGCAAATAGATTACCTCACAGAAAATACTGAACAATATACGGTGAAAATTTCAACTAAATGTGAGCTAAAACAGAATGATTAAAATAAATTAAATATGCTGCTACTGGTTAGTTCACATGATTGTGTTTAAAATAGATTTTTCATCAGCCACGAACATCCACCTGTTACACACCGAGTTTTCCCGTACTTACAGGACGAATGTATTTTCCACAAACAGCGACCAGAAACTCAAACGTGTGTTAAACGTTTTCGTGGCAGCGACGATGGAGGGTACGATTCCCCGGGCTCACTTCACTTCTTATGTGAAATAAGTTTAGTACACTCTATTTTAGCACTTCCTGATGTCAGTATCCTCAGTGAATAAAAAGACAGGAAAACTAACAGGGTATTTATACATTTATTAATACTTTTTAGAACATTTCTCTTTTCCATCCATGGCATTCAGCCTGAAGAACATACATATCACGTCTTTTAAAACACATTTTCAGCAGCATGATCTAAATTCTGTTGTGTTTTGTTCCTGGAAATGTAAAAGAAAAAAAAAAAGAGAGAAGAAAAATCTGATCTGACTTGTAAAGTTAAATTACATGTAGAAAAAAGAAATAGTGGGAATCCTATAACTGCAGCTGTGATAGGTATCAAGTGAAACCCACTGCAGTGTGTTAGGCTGTAACAGAAGGTGCAGCAGTTAAATGAACTTTTGTTCCATTTACTGAGAGGAGCCTTCATCTGCATTGAGCTAGAAGTAATGAAAGTGTGGTAGAGCATTGAAGATTGATGCCAAGGAACTCCCAGACCTCTTTCCTCTGCTTTTTAGCCTCTCTCATTCATCTATAAACACTCTGTTCTTTCCTGGCTTCCTGTTTTCAGCTTTTCTTTGTGCCTCTGCCGCTGCTTCTGTACCATTTACACTGTTTCCTGTCTCTCCCTCCTTCTCCAGAACTCTTTGTCTAATTGTCACACTCACACATTTCTTTTCTGTCTCAATCTCTTTTTTTTTTTTTTTTAAAAAAGTAAAAAATAAAAATTTCTAAGAATAAAATGATGCAGTGTCCAAACAGGGACAGTTCAGACTACGCCGGTGATCTGCTAGTGGTTCGTCTGAGCTGGATATCGGCAGCCCTGGAGAAGTGGAAGAAAATGGATGGATGGTAATAATTATATAGTAAAATTTATTTCCATTAGCTAATTGGTGATTCTAATTTGGCTCTATGTAAACACGAATGATCGTCTGTCTGGCGCCTGTCCAGGTCGTACCCTGCCCCTGCCCAGTGACAGCTGGGATGGGCTGTAGCCCACCTGTGACCCTGAATCCGATATAGTTGAGGCAGTGAGTGGATAAATGGATAATTATTTTTTAATACATTATCAGTGACAGAAATTCAGTCAGAGGCAGAGATCCATAACTATAACAAAATATGAAACATGAAACTAGGACATTCAAGTCTGAGTGATAAGGTTTATTCATGGTTAATGAGAAGTGTTGGCATTTTAATTTGGAGTGAAATAGAAATGGCATCAAAACAAATGGGAAATCGAGCTGAAATATGGTTATAATTACATTATAATTGGGCTTAATAATAATAATGAAACATTATAACTGAGGCAGTTGAAGTGCTTTGTTGGCAAATTCTTATACAAGAAAAACTAATGATTACATCTCATTAAAAGCCTTGAAGGCACTCATTAAAAGCGCCTTGGGGCAACTGTTTGTTGGTGCTATATAAATAAAATTGAATTGAATTGAATTAAAACATATCAGTGACTAATTGAAATGCAATAAAGTGATGGGTAATAAATCCAAAGCACAGACAGGTGAGAGGTCACGTAGGTGTGAAAGTTCACAGTCAGAGGATTTCAGAGTTCGGAGGGGAAATAAAATAGAACTTTAGTTTTTATCAGATTGAAATGCTACAGTGAAACAACCGACTATTAATGTGAGACCACTTCACCGTGAGCAGAAAGCTCAAAGCTCGGTTAGCAATAAAAATCCTAGTAAGCATACAGGATTAAAAAGAGAGCATTCAGCAGCTAATAAAACACAATATAGTAAGCATACTCAACTGCCGATAATAATTTTTAATTTAATAAAAGTTACACAGTCCAGTACATAACCTAGTGTTATGCATCTTAAGTAAAATTATAGTTAAATACTTAATATACTATTTCAGATAGAATGACTATAGTACGGTGGCCCTGAAGGATCAAACACACGGCGACTTCAGAAAGCAGCAGCAAAAGCACATAAAACACAGAGGAAGCTGAAAAAACACAAAGAAATAGAAAAAAAATGCCACAAAAAGCTCACAAAAAAAAAATTAAGTCAGGAAACATAACGAAATGTCTCTGGGAGACGATAACGTGACGAAACAGCTGCTGGAGTGACGAGCTAAATGGCTAACGGCAAACAGAGCAGAGGTCGTCAGCTACATTTTTCTCTGCAGACCCTGTGAGGGCCAGATGCCCTCGTAAAGTAAAATAAAATTTATATTGTATCCTAAGTCCTATATTATCATTTGATATCAATTTTCCTTTCAAATTTATACTTTTTTAATGGTGTGATGTTCAAGTCTTGCACTTGCATGTTCCTCTCTGTTATGTTGATATTTGTTATGGTTGTTATAGATATAATGAGCACAGAAACAATAAAATGTTACATGAGAGCAACGAGTTTATCTCTGCACAATCTACCGTTCAGAAACATTTTTGTTGTAGATTTTTTTTAAATGAATATTGAAACATGAAGAGTTCAGATGCAAAACCTTCTAAATCTGCCCGGACACTTTGCTTTTAAAAGAGCTTTATTATTATTATTATTATTTGGATCTTATGGTAAATTTTAAGAATTTAATTTCACAGGCAATGGTGAGGGCCCTTTTTTTCAAAAATGTATGTATAGTAATATACCTACTTTTTAATAAATAATATTTTATTTTGAGGCAAAATCTTCAGTCCATTCTCTGCCCAGTGTGAATGAAGGCAAAAGGCTCAAATATCAGACTGTGATAAAAAGATTGTTGCATAGATTCATGCAGTACAACCACAATGGCACAAAGTGGCAGCACATTAATTTTAACAATGACAATAGTAGATACTAGGCCGCAGGGTTTGTGATAACCGAGGGACGGCTGCATTATTATTGTCTTTTAATGTTGTTTTATTTCAATTCAGTTCAATTCATTTTTATTTATATAGCGCCAAATCACAACAAACAGTCGCCTCAAGGCCCTTTGTATTGTGGGTAAAGACCCTACAATAACACAGAGAAAACCCAACAGTCAAAACGACCCCCTATGAGCAAGCACTTGGCGACGGTGGGAAGGAAAAACTCCCTTTTAACAGGAAGAAACCTCCAGCAGAACCAGGCTCAGGGAGGGGCAGTCATCTGCTGTGACCGGTTGGGGCTGAGGGGAGAGAGACAGGACAAAAGACATGCTGTGGAAGAGAGCCAGAGATTAATAATAATGATTAAATACAGAGTGAAGTATAAACAAGTAAATAAAGGTGAATGAGAAGAAACAGTGCATTATGGGACCCCCCTCAGCAGCCTAGGCCTATAGCAGCATAACTAAGGGGTGGTTCTGGGTCACCTGATCCAGCCCTAACTATAAGCTTGATCATAAAGGAAAGTTTTAAGCCTAATCTTAAAAATAGAGAGGGTGTCTGTCTCCTGAATCCAAGCTGGGAGCTGGTTCCACAGAAGAGGGGCCTGAAAGCTGAAGGCTCTGCCTCCCATTCTACTCTGAAGTATCCTAGGAACCACAAGTAAGCCTGCAGTCTGAGAACGAAGTGCTCTATTGGGGTGATACGGTACTATGAGGTCTTTGAGATAAGATGGGGCCTGATTATTCAAGACCTTGTATGTTAGGAGAATGATTTGAGTGTAGTTCTTATGGCTATATATTTTAATGTGCAACACTTTGGTCAGCGCTGTTGTTTTGAATGTGTTATATAAATAAACTTGACTGACGGGAGCCCCGCCCAGGCCAGGGAGTACGATTGGCAGGCAGTAACGATCTTTCTGCAGGTTCACCATCAGAAATCTGGTTACGACTTTTACTTCCTTTAGTTAAACAAGTTTGATCGCCGAACTTTTTTTCTACACAAAACAAGGTTAGACTCACCTTCAGTCATGATTACAATCTGATCACCAACAGGTTCCTCAGTGCAGCGCGGTGCTGAAAATACTTGGAGTCACATGGTCTGATCTTGCATTTTGATTGGCTCTAGGGACATATAGGCATTTATAGGAAATCGCGGTTGAAGGCTTTTGATAATTCAGAATATTTAATGGGTTATGACGCACCATGATCGACTGGTGTATAGTACCTGTAGCAATACTATTCGGGGGGGGCAGATGGAAAGGATCTGGCGGGCCGGATGTGGCCCGTGGGCCGCCAGTTTACATTCCCTGGTCTACAGTTTTGTATGAATCATGCGAGTGAAGCACACATTGCCTGCACCTTTGAAGAATCCTCCCTTTATGTGCGTCTCAGTGCGATCCTTCACGGGTTTTACTTTCTGTCACTTCTGCAGCTGTTTGCAGCTGTGCGTTTTATTCGGCTTCCACTGTGTCCTTTTGCTTGTGCAGTGTTTTTCCATTTGCTCATGTTTTCTTAATCTGAAGTGCGTTTGACCTCTCAGGGCCACCGTACCGTAGTAATGAGAAGAGTTATAACTATTTTCTTGCTCCATCACCGACTTTCATCCCAGCATGATTTTCTTTTTGTGTCCTTTCTCCTTTCTTTGAACCAGTTAACATTGAATAAACTGCCTGGTATGAAATGTTCACAGAATAAGGGCCAATAAGTTTGACAGCCAGTCTGATGCTCTCCTTTAGTCATTTATTCTTCCCTCCTCTCTCGCGCCGCTCGCTCGCTCTCTTTTTCTACCTCAAGCAGTTATTGATTGGGCAGTTCATTTGCCCATCCATGGTGGACTTTGATGGAAGAGCGTATAAAAAGCACTGTTAAACTTGATGACACGCTGAGACACTAGCTGGGAGATTTTATAAACCTGATCCTCAGTCAGATAGCACGGACGCATACACAAACAGACACACAGTCAGCCATCATGCATGTGCTGCCAGTCACAGTGAGGTTTAATGATGCTGTTAAGCAGCAGTATTGAACCCAGAGTTGGTTTTACTGGCCAAAACACAACCGCAACCGCACACCATCCTACAGTTTACACAAGCTCTACACAAATGCGCACACACGCACACACTTGGAGCCAGTACTTAACTTGCTTTAACTGCTTGTAACTGGCCTTCTCTCTGTCATTTCAATGCGTATAAATGAATCGCAGCACCCTGCGGTGCTTTTCAGTCTTCATAATTGTGCGCTGAGAGGCTCCGGTCAGTCACTTAGCCCAAGTAGCTTTTAACCACATTTATCACATTTTGCTCTATGTCCCACACCACATGTATCATCCATTACCTTAAGTCAAATGAGCAGTTTAAATCCAGCCCAGGTGGCAGACTTTCAGTGCACACTGCCTGGCTTACCTCCAAATAAGTCTCAGCAGAGATTGCATATGTCAACATGCAATATGCTGTCAGGGTCTGGAATATGCTGCTGTAAGGCTCTCTTAACCTTTTTGCCATTGACTGCTGTTGCAAACATATTTTTTTTTAAGTTTTTTTTTTTAACTTTTATTATTTTCAGATCATGAGAGGAGATCATTCTTTTGTGTGAGGATGATGTGATAGTATGTTTCAGCTGGGGCAATGTTCATAAAGCAAAAATCCTACCAGCTCAAATGACATGACTAGGTTTAGGGCAATAACATTTGGTTGGTTGGTTGGTTTCTGTGACCTCATTTCAAAAAAAAATTTATTAATGTTTTGATTTTTTATGACGAAGTTTGCTTTAGTTTTACCCTGTTTTGAACTTGCTTCCTGCTGAAATGGAACAGGAAGGGAAAAAAATTACTCCACAATAATAAAACAATAATAATGCATGCCTCTTTCCAAAGCTGCTAGACGAACACACACACACAGAGGTATGCAACCAAACTTTTTCTTTAATTTACACAATATTTATGTGTTATCATCCTCAATATTACCCTTGAGTCTACTGAATCCCATCCTTTATGAAAGGTAAAGGTGTAAGGGTGATTGTTCCTTTAAGTAAGCATTACAAACTGGTCTCACAGACCAACACAGAGACAATAGGACCTCTACATTCTTGCATTGCGCCACAGTTGGTGTGAGTCTCTGTTTGAGGTTTAAGTTCTGACCTTGATGTCATCGTGTGTGCGTTTTAATTTTTCCCTGTTGGAACTTTTTTTCTTGTAACCTCAGAAACATTTCTTTGAAATCTGAAACTTTTCTTGGCGCTTACCTTATTTGCCCCAAAACAGGATAGTGATATATATTGAAATGAAATAAAGTAATTTTTTAAATATTTCATGCAGTGCGTATTCCAGGTAAGATCATGGCATATAGGAAGGTGTGTGATGCCCAGGGTGGCCCACTGGTCAGTGAGGTTCTGCACTGCTCTGGAGGTCTGGACCTCGACTGGGATCTGGACAAGGAAGAGCTGCAGGAGCCAGGGCCAAGCATGGATCGCATGCAGATGCAACATATAGACTGCCAGAGATCAGGTAAGGGTTGATTTTATTTTATTCCCTATAACCTTTTTTGCTTGATAAGATGTTTGCTGATATTTTTTTAAACAGCTATTATGGCTACTTAGTCAAGACACCCGATATATCTCCTCTAACAGTGATGGCTAGCAGCCAAATGCATCTGATATACAACAGCTGACGATTAAACTAAATCATCTGTGTACAAGTGATGGAGGTACAGCAGTGTTACAGTCATGTTATACAAAGATATATATTGTAGTGTGACCATCTTATGCAGCTAATGTCAGAAAGCAGCACGGTGTTTGTGAAAGGCTTATTGGTTAGCCTTAAAAACAAGTCATTTGAAACGCATAATAAATGTAAACAAATAAAAATTGAAGCCTTTGTAATTTAAAAAAAATAAAATATCACATTAATGAGAATCCAAACATTTCAAAGCTGCAAATACAAGTTCAAATAAATAAAAAGCACTGCAAAAAAAACGGTTCCTGCTTTTGATGATTGTACGTGTTTCATTCAAGAAACTCTCAGATACTCAAACACAAAATCTCCAAGACCCCGTCACTATGAAAAAAATTAATCTGAGAATTTTACCACAGCCAGAAGATGCAAAATAGAGAAACTTTATGAGTACCCTAAAGCAAGACTTCCTAAGCTTACAGTGACTTGATTTTAAGTCGTGCCTGAAGTTCTGTAGAAGTGGAACTTTTCTATCCTTACAAATGCCTTCAGAAGCACACGGACTGATGGGTTTAACAACGCCAAACCAAGCATCCAGCATTTAGGCTGTTTACTGTCCCCCCATCACAGGGAAAGGTGCGTATTAGAACGTTACGACCCAGGTTAAAAAAGGTTACGTTTTTATGTAAGTCGATCATAATAAAATTTGCGTTGTTACATGATTGTGAGTTTGCAGTGAGACAAACTGATCTTAGTTTATGATGTTACCATAACTGAGCTGACGCTGATGGAAAATTGTGATTTTGGGAGAAAAACAAACACATTGAACTGTTTTTTAATCTGATGATTCAGCAACAAAAGACAACAAAGCTACCTGCTCCTCTGGAGAACGATGAACTAAGTGAAGCTTACATAAAAAGGTGCCAGAGTATCATTTTGTATTTCTTTTGGACATTACTCTGACTTTAATGGTATTCACTGCTCCGACTTTCAGGGTGTTCAGACCCTGGTCCCGACCCCGACCCCGAACTGATGGAGCCCATCCAGCCGTCTGTATCAGTTTCACCACATGGACGATTTGAACGACTTCAGGAAGATCCCAACTACATCTCCCACTTCACCAGAGCTCCTGGACATAAAGGGCAACGACGACTCCACTGTGTCTTACTCAAGTAATTCCAAGATCACTGTATGATCCGCAGAACGTTCTCACTTTAGAACTTTAGGTCACACAGTTGTTGCAGTAATCTACATCATTTATAGATGATGATAACCTGGATAACATTTAGGATTTGTCAGAAGGTCATCAAAACCTTATATATATCTTGGGAATGATTCCTGGATGGTAATAGAACATTCCCAGGCATTCCCTGATTGGCACATCGCCTGATAGGAGAGTGTTCGGCTGCTTCTTTAGTTTTTCGGTAATAAATGTTTGGTGGATTGGAAATAAACAGGCAGCCAGGTGAGACTAACCTGACTGCAAAAAAAAAGCCATAAAACATTGTTTCAGCTCGTTTAGGGACCGGCAGGAGCGCTGCCAAAATGTGTTTCCATCTTCTTCTCCTAAGCCTGCGTGTCAGAAGCATGTATTACCATACAAATTTATCTTGGATCAAGAAGACAATCAATCAATATTGTACAATCAGTACCATATTAAGAATTTCAGGTATATAGCTGACATGATAACATGTAATCTGTGATTTTTGGATGGCTTTCAGAAGTCTATGCAGGACTGACTTGGGAACATATGTTGGAACGTAAAAATACAGACTGCTTATAAATGTTTAAATACATCACGGTCTGTGTTGGCTGAAATTGCATTTCTTTGTCTTTATAAGAACAAATAATCACTTTGAGAGATTAAAAAAATTCAACTAAAAATAAAAATGTAGGTTTGCATGGCCTCTTACTGTATGGGCATTCTACAGCTGTTCATGGCGTGGGTCTTAGATTAAGAGAGGGGAACACATTATGTGGATAATAAATAATATATGAGTAGATAAGCCAGATAAGACTTTAAGCAGCTGGAAGTGTTGGCGGCTGTTGGAAATTAAGGTATTTACATTTTGTAATAGATTTTTTTCTTTTGTCAGTAAGACTTAGGGATATGAAAAAAGGAAAAGGAGTTTACATTCCCAGCTAAAGCCAGACGATGGTGATGTGACCAGTATAGAAATCTTTTTTCCCGGTACATCTTACCGGCTTATTTGATCTGATTCTCTCTGCTCTGAAATGCATGAAAAGCTCCTTAAATCTAAGTGAATGAAACATAACTTCTTGATTAACATGTGATCGTTCTCGTCTACGTAGATACTTCCTGGCAGGGGTGGGGCTTTTTGTCCTGGGTGTCCTGATTGGCTGGTTTACTCACACGTCTACTATCAAACCACCTGTTCCGACACCCGACAGCTCCGACCTGCTGGAGGACTTGTTAAAAGGAATCACTGCTGACAAGATAGATGCCCTTCAAAGGTAAGCCCCCACCTGGTGACATTTACAGTACGCTTACATTAAATGCTTCTCTTTGGACCCAGAGCTGCTCTTTCAAGAACACCATTCAGTTCAGTAGAGCTGAGGTAATGCTCAGTTGTGGTATCGCTGGTGTTATCATAAAAGGAAAGCATTATGGTTACAGTGGAGCTGGGCTGAATGATTGTTTAAAGGAAGTAACACGGGTGGACGGAGAGGATCACAGTTTGAGGTCCCTAAGATGAAGTTGACCATTATTTCTATCCCAAAAAGATGGGGAAAAAAGCAGAAATGAGAGATAAAGAATTCCAGGTACCAAATTTTTTTTTTTTTA
Organism: Pterophyllum scalare; assembly: GCA_024447675.2. Lineage (NCBI taxonomy): Eukaryota > Metazoa > Chordata > Actinopteri > Cichliformes > Cichlidae > Pterophyllum > Pterophyllum scalare. Next base: position 69,187 of record JAMQGT020012525.1, on the reverse strand, counting down.
AGCACTGGTACAAACCTCCATCAACCTGAACGTTGTTTTCTCCAAGCCAAAGGATCATGGGATGCCTGGGTGTATGTGTCTGTGTGAGATAACAGGCTTTGCCACTGAACTGAGACAATCATGTCACCATGGTTTCTCTCTCCAGTTTTCCACGCTTTTTATAATTTATTTTCTCACATTTATATTTCAAGGTGCCAGAAACACCCCCATCCAACCTTCCATAACCACCATAGCTGCCCACACACACACACACACACACGCACACACACACACAGCATCTCCACCATCTGCGTGAATGAAGTTTTTCTCCATCAGAGTCATCGGTGAAATTAAATCTGTTATTTTTTCCCCCTGTCGGCTCTTATTGGAAGAATATGTAAGTTGTTATGACTGACAGCATTTACCCATATGGCCCACATTTAAAAAAACAAAAACAGAATATTGTGGGAGTGGTTTGTGAGAAAGGGGTCCACACCTATGACTGGTACTGTATATCAATACAGTCTAATGTAGAACTATACATTACTTACTTTAATTACTTAATTATTTACTTAAGCTGAAGCCTGATAATTCATTTTAGACTGTAAGGCACAGAACACTGTGAATTAAAGCTTCCCGACTTTGCGTCGAGTCTGGGAGAAGTCGAGCAAAACTAAGACGGGGACAAAGAGAGTAAAGGAGACACATGAAAGGAGCTGTGAAGACAGAGGAAGATGTAAGAGGGAAAAGAGGAGAGTAAGGAGATGATGGTGGAAGGAGAGCATATTTAAACAGCTCTGCTTGACTAGACGGGGGAAATATCTTCGTGTGAATTAATTGGTGTTTGGTTTGCAGGATTCTCCCACGTTGAGTGATTATTGCGTTTGCATGAATAGCTCCCATATTCAGCGAATAACAATCGGCGTACGTATTGTTTGGAATAGCGACTGTCTTTGCACAAACTAATTAAGTCTGCTTTTATTTATTGTTATATAATATTTCCAATCTTTGGCCTTGTTTCTCAGCAAAATCAAGTGTCAAGTGTCACCGCAGAACAGAGCAGGCAGTTTTTTTTTCAAACTCGTCACTGTAGAAAGTTTATGCAACCAATTCTTTTTCAATTTACACTTCAAAGAGGTGTGTAAGCATGCAGAGCTACTTTGAGAGAAAATGGATTAAGTTCAAATCCCTAGAAGATGGGCTCTCACTGCTAGCATCTTTGCCTGTCTAATACTTATCTCTCTCCTGCTAATTATACTCCTGTAATAAATTCTTTGACTTACAGGGAAGTACATCAGCACATTTCATGGTTGTTGTTTTCCTGCATACAGGCCCACACAAAATCTCAGCTGTGAATGTCTGCCTGTAATTTGAGAGGTTTTTTTTTTATTTTAGAGATTTTAGGAGGAAATCCTGACACACTTTTTTAAGACTGTAATCACGACAGATTCTGGTTGGATGATGTGATCAGATGGCGAATCTTTATCTAGCTGATATGGCCTTATCTGGATGATATGGATCTTGCTGTTCTAGCACCAGATCACAAACTATTACCACTTTTTATTTTTTCAGTTTCTCACCCAAAAATAAATTTTCAGACAGCTTATATGTGGGCTCTTGAGCTTCGCAGAGAGCTGTAATTTCAGCTTTCTGTGGCTTTTCTTTGCAAATAGCCTTTCCCTTGTTTATTTTATTCGTGCATGTGACGTTTTGTGTGCTAGTGACCAATTAAGGAATGTTTACTTCCTGTGGTCAAAGCTCGAATGTTTTGGTGGCCGACATTCTTGGTGTGCACCACAAGTTTTTATTCTCTGCTTCTCATTTGAAGCATTATGAAATTATCCTTGTTTCTCAGGGATGTCACGCTGTCAGCTGAGGGTGCATCAAACGGTCCTGCTGTGTTACAGTGTGGCCCATCATCTTTAGGCTCTCATCCGTCCTGACATCACTGCAGCTCGTTTCACTGATTACTTCATCTCCTCGTTAAAGTTGAGTTAATCAGTGAAATCAGCTGCTTTAGTTACTGATTGTAGCAACTCAGTAACTAAATCATATCAGAGTGTTACACCTTTAAGAATGACAGTGGTCTATTCTCTGGGTAACACATTAATTGTTTCTATTTTATTTCCTGTGAAACACAGAACAGGACACACAGTAAGCACCTGTGTTAATCAGCATAGCTTACACTGACATCGGCTACAGAGCATCTTGTTCTGCTTATGCTTAAACACAACACAACTTATAAGAAAACAGTCAAATTACAGCTATCCAAATTAATTAAATAACAATCCTCTTATTCATCTTTATCATCCCTTCTACTTAACACAATTGTTCCTTTGTAACAGTCTTAAACAGTATTAAATACAAACTCTTATTTTCAAAACATCAACATACAGTGGTGTGAAAAAGTGTTTGCCCCCTTCCTCATTTCCTGTTTTTTTGCATGTTTGTCACACTTAAGTGTTTCGGAACATCAAACCAATTTAAACAATAGTCAAGGACAACACAAGTAAACACAAAATGCAATTTGTAAATGAAGGTGTTTATTATTAAAGATGAAAAAAAATCCAAACCATCATGGCCCTGTGTGAAAAAGTGATTGCCCCCTAAACCTAATAACTGGTTGGGCCACCCTTAGCAGCAACAACTGCAACCAAGCGTTTGCCATAACTTGCAATGAGGCTTTTACAGCGTTCTGGAGGACTTTTGGCCCACTCATCTTTGCAGAATTGTCCTAATTCAGTTACATCAGAGGGTTTTCGAGCATGAACGGCCTTTTTAAGGTCATACCACAACATCTCAATAGGATTCAGGTCAGGACTTTGGCTAGGCCACTCCAAAGTCTTCATTTTGTTTTTCTTCAGCCATTCAGTGGTGGACTTGCTGGTGTGTTTAGGATCATTGTCCTGCTGCAGAACCCAAGTTCGTTTCAGCTCGAGTACACGAACAGATGGTCGGACATTCTCCTTCAGGATCTCTTGGTAGACAGCAGAATTCATAGTTCCATTTATCACAGCAAGTCTTCCAGGTCCTGACGCAGCAAAACAGCCCCAGACCATCACACTACCACCACCATATTTTACTGTTGGTATAATGTTCTTTTTCTGAAATGCAGCGTTCCTTTTACGCCAGATGTAATGGGACACACACCTTCCAAAGAGTTCCACGTTTGTCTCATCGGTCCACAGAATGTTTTCCCAAAAGTCTTGGGGATCATCAAGATGTGTTTTGGAAAAATTGAGACGAGCTTTAATGTTCTTTTTGCTCAGCAGTGGTTTTCTCCTTGGAACTCTGCCATGCAGGCCATTTTTGCCCAGTCTTTTTCTGATGGTGGAGGCATGAACGCTGACCTTAACTGAGGCAAGTGAGGCCTGCAGTTCTTTGGACGTTGTTGTGGGGTCTTTTGTGACCTCTTGGATGAGTCGTCGCTGCGCTCTTGGGGTAATTTTGGGCGGCCGGCCACTCCTGGGAAGGTTCACCACTGTTCCATGTCTTCGCCATTTGTGGATAATGGCTCTCACTGTGGTTCGCTGGATTCCCAAAGCTTTGGAAATGGCTTTATAACCCTTTCCAGACTGATATATCTCAATTACTTTCTTTCTCAATTGTTCCTGAATTTCTTTGGATCTCGGCATGATGTGTAGCTTTTAAGGATCTTCTGGTGGACCTTACTGTGTCAGGCAGCTCCTATTTAAGTGATGTCTTGATTGAGAACAGGTGTGGCAATAATCAGGCCTGGGTGTGGCTAGAGAAACTGAACTCAGGTGTGAAAAACCACAGTTATAGTATGTTTTAACAAGGGGGGCAATCACTTTTTCACACAGGGCCATGATGGTTTGGATTTTTTTTCACCTTTAATAATAAACAACTTCATTTACAAATTGCATTTTGTGTTTACTTGTGTTGTCCTTGACTATTGTTTAAATTGGTTTGATGTTCCGAAACACTTAAGTGTGACAAACATGCAAAAAAACAGGAAATGAGGAAGGGGGCAAACACTTTTTCACACCACTGTATATTGAGGATTCCCTTTCTGGGCTCCTATCTTTACTGATATGCAGGAATCAGCATCCTGTCTCTCTGGCCTATCCTTGGTCAAAACCGCTACAAGCGCGGGCTGTACTACAGCTCGTAATTACCCTCAGCCTCCCCCAATCATGCACAGATAACAATATACAACACTTCTCTATACGCGAGTTCACACGGCTCATTTAAACAGTCATTATTGTCTCTTGTCTCATTCCCGACCGTGTCTCATCACGCATTTCCTCACTCACTTTCACTCTAATTAGTGTGATTGGCAATCGCGCTGTGAGCATCGGCATTAGCGATGTTAGCATTAGCGGCGCTAGCATTAGCGGTGTTAGCGTTCACACTGTAACATCCCAAAATCACCGTTACACTCGTTTCACAGACATTCTCTTAGCACAGTCAGACTAAGGCTTTACATGTTGTTATTTCAGTTCCTATCATCTTTACTGAGATTACCGGATACCTTACCTGTGAAACACAGAACAGGACACGACAGTAAGCACCTGTGTTAATCAGCATAGCTTACACTGACATCGGCTACAGAGCATCTTGTTCTGCTAGTCCCATCAGGTTCCTCGTGCCCACAGCGCCCTCTGTTGGACAGACACTTCACCCAAGTAAACAGAACTACACAGTGAACACAACTGCATGAAGGCACTGAGTGATCTTCAACATGTTTTAAAAGAAAGTCCTTAGTTGATTAATTTTAAATGGGGGGTGGGTAAGATCTCTAGTCCATTTTCCTATTGTTTTTCTCAATGTCCTTTGAAACACATAGTGCTACATGTCTGATTTTTATATATTTATATATATTTTTATAGTGGGTGTGTGTGTGTGAATTAATGATTGAAGAAAGCAGGGTTGTTTTAATTACAGTCCTTAAAAATATGTGTTGTTACACAGTTGCTAGCATGTCTTTAAGAACTGCATGAGGAATATTTTTATAAAAATTGTTGTAGGTTACAATGACACCCTGTGCTTACATATACATTTGGATCATTTTCATAAAAATGTCTAATATTTTTATTTCTTTTGTTCAATCAGGTGGTCTTATCTGATTTTAGGCTCTTTGTGATGTGTCGTTTTAGGTCATATTTACACAGAAATGTAAAATAGTCCAAATAATATTTTGTGTCAAAATACTTGGAAACTGCTGTGGCTCAGTGCGCGTGCAGTACGTTAACACACAGCCCTCATCTAAATAACATTGAGCAATATGACAGCTGTATCAATAACACTGTGTTTGGTGTTTCCAATGACATCACACTGTGAATAGTAAATATGAAGCCGAATAAATGAACACAAATCCAGAGCACGACTACGACAGCACCCAAACTGAGACATTATACAAATTGCAATAGTTAGATTTAAATTATTCTAATGTTCAGTGCCACAGTGTTTGGTGTTGAACTCTAGAGGAGACATATTTTATTCTCATGAAATGATTTTTTGCTGATATAAAGCAATCAGGGGAAGCTGAGAGGAGGGAAATCCACTGAGAGGGGAATGAAAGAAACAAATGAAGATGGAAAGGGTAAGCAGTCACCGGCAAGTAAATTAAAAGAGAGAGAGAAAGAAAGAGGAGGCCATATTTGACAATGATACAAAAGCATTGTGTTCAATATAGTGTAAAAATGGCAAACATGAAGACAAGGACGGGAAATAACTTCAGATAGTCTTTTTTTTTAATGTATATTTTTGTAGATGAATAGATGTCAAAGATTGTAAACATGCAACGTGTGCCAAGAGCAAAGGAGTCATTTTGAATTCAATTTTTCAATAAAATACACGTCTATTCCTGATGGTGATCGAATTATTATACCAGAATGATGATAAATATAAATGGAGTTAAAAGTGTTCCTGTGTCTTAGAATCATGAAGAAATATTCTAATGACAGCACAAGGAAAGAGCAACAAAAGGGAAATATTAAAATTGGATCTGCAGTGACATCCACTTGTGTGGCCCAGGAACTAAGATGAGCTCGTCAGGGCCGAGTAACTAAGGCCGAGAATATATTATGTTAATTAATTTGTTTTAGACAGATTAAAAAAAAAACGTAATGCCTCGTTTCACATTCACCTCACTTACACTTTCTGTCCAGGAGGTGTAGCATCTCATCAGAGCATCCTCCTCTGTCACACCAACCCTCTGCATGCCCTCCTTCACTACATCCATGAATCTTCTCTGAGGTCTTGCACGTTTCCTCCTGCCTGCCAGCTCCCTCTCCAACATCCTTCAACATCCAGGAATATCCACTGTTCCTCCTCTGCACATGTCCAAACCACCTCAACCTCGACTCTCTAACTTCATCTCCAAACTGCCCAAGAAGTGCAAATGATTGCTTTTATTCAGAATGTAGAGGCAGCTGAGTGGATCACAGTGCAGCTTTTATAGTATTTATTTTTGCTGTAAGATAAAGTTGACAGTTTCTCCAGTTTACTCGAGTCTTTCTGTATGTCTTGGATTGATTAGAAAGAATGGAAAGAGGCTTCATTCACACAGGCTTACAAACCTGATGGCAACCTCCTGAGAACCTTTGCTAAGGAAAAATGTGCATTGGTTTATTGGTTGGTGAATGGTTGCTGGAAGTTGCTGGCTGTCGTTAGGTGAAATCACTCCGCACCACAAACCTCGTTGTGATTGCTTTGGTCACTAGCAACCAGGAGAGGTTAATTTGACATGCCCGACAGGTATGCCGATCTCCTCCTCGGGCGCTGCGCCCCCCAAACGCACCGCTCCACCTCTTCCTCCCGCAGCTGAGCCCAGAAAACACATCGCACCACCGCGGTGCTCAAACTATGCACGATCACCTCAGGCAAACAAAATCTGGTGGAAAGTCCGTCCATCTGCATAACGTGGGATATAGTTTGTGTATGTGAAGCGATGGGAGGTAAGAGCAGGAATAAATAAACCGTGAGACAGTGAGGGTGCAGTTTGTTGCTGAGGGTGCATTTCTGCTGCTCAGTCAGACCGTGCTTCATTAGGAGAACACACACACCTGTGGTTCCGGAGCATTAGGTATCACTGATAGGCCCTGTGTATGTGTCGGTGTTGTGTATGTGTGATCACAAACTTTATTTGATTGGCGGTGGCGGCGGCGGGGGGGGGGTGATTTCCACTTTGTGTTCAAATCGATGTGAATGTGAAGGCCTTACATTAACCCTGTTGCCCAGCTGGTTTATCAGATTTGCCCACATGTTTTGGATCGTTAGCTACTCGGCAGTTATATAACGGTTTCAATTCATATTGATTGCTTACTTTTTCAGTGTATTACGAACAAACACAAAAATGCGCCTTTTTGTCATTTATTAAATTTTCCGTGTAACCAGATTAAACATCAGTTTGCTTTCTGTGTGCATGCGTGCTCCTTGACACCGTCTGCCCTTTCGATGGAATAGAAACTCTCCCTTTCACACACGAGCTGCAGAACGGCTTTTGTGACAGAATTCCCTGAGAGATGTTTTCTCATCAGTGTTTCTCAAGGCTCCATTCAAACATAGCTGTGCCATCAATGCTTGAGGTGGAGCCCCCGCAGGGCTGAAAGGTTTCAAACCTGGTCCTAGAGGGCAGCTGTTCCTGCGTGTTGGTGTAACTGTTATGCAATTGTAATGTTGTAAAGTCAATCATGCAGCTTTGCCTTTAGAGATTTCTCAAATTACACCAGCAGCGTTTCCACAATTCTCTGCAGATGATTAGTATGTTGGGAATATTCAGAAAGCGGAAACTAAATATAACAATTCCACAGCAGCATTTCCCCAGAATTATACAACAAAAGGAAAAGATGCATGCATGTAAAGATGACTGACCAACATTAGCTTCCGTCTCTTGGTTCATACCCACTGGTGAGCACAGATGGAATAAATCCACCGCTTTTGTCAAATTCTGACTGTTGAAGCTTCACATTAGCTTAAATAATATGAAATATACTCTGAGTTTTGGCTTCTAATGTACTTAGAATAACAACCCACTGTGAACAGGGTTGTCGGTTAAAGCGAATCCTTTTTGCCAGGTTCACGTGGATGCCTAACAGGCGCCAAGAGAATTTTATGATACAGAGATTTATTGTCTGCTTTCTGATAGATTGTGTTTCAGCCCTGTGGAAGACTGACGGTCTGTCCGAGGTGTACCTGCCGTTTGGTCCGATGATGGCAGACATAGACTCCCGCCCTGCTCCCTGACCCTGTGTGATATTAATGTGTCACCGCTTCACATTAATAATGACACCGCAAATACATTTGTGCAGTGGAGAGAATTTTTCCCCTTTGTTGTTGTTGTTGTTGTTTTTATATTTATATTGTTTTCCTCTTTTCTTGAGCATTTCTTTTATGATGTCGAGTTCGACAAGGCTGTGCCGGTTTCAGAAATGCAGGAATCAGAATATCCAGTCTCCCTTTCAGCTGTGTACACCTGAACAAAGGAATTCAGTAACAAAACGAAATGCGTGCCATGAATGTCAAACTCAAGCATGTGCTTTTGTTTTGTGTTGGTTGCCTTTGAAAGCATAGCATGAATTGATGCAGTTGTGGCACTTTTTTTCTTTTATTGTAATGATACATTTGAGCATTAAAAAAAATTATTAAAAAAGTGTCCAAACATCTCTGGACCTCAGTGCTGCAGGAAGAACAAAAAGGAAAAAGGGAATGAAAGTGCGTCATTTGCAGCCGGCTCCATTAACACTCTTGTTCCACCACTTTTGAACTGTTGTGCGGCAGAATACTTTTGTGATCCGAGGCTCCGGATCTGATCCGGGGATAAAATTTGTTACAGACTTAAAGCCGCTGACTGCAGTGTTTTTCTCGTGGCTCTCATTTCTCTGTCTGCGCTTTACCTTTCATTCTTTCCAACTCACACATACGGACACAGGTAAGTGTGCATACAGAACACGCGCAGGCAAGTTTAAATTGGTTTTCACAAACCAGCACCTGTAGTGTCACACTCTAACAGCTCTGAGCGCAATTAACTGCATTGTTCTCTCAGTGTGAGTTGCTGCGTGTGCCTCGGTGGGGATTTGAGTGAGGTGTTTAAAATGAGAGTTGTTGTATTCTTTGATAGTAATATCAGCCTTATTATATAACTCGGTCTGTGCCTGAATTCGCACCCTGTATGCAAATTAGGGAGGAAAGAGGTAATCCAAGTACTGCACCACCAAACTGGGCCCTGCTCTGCTACAGACAGACAGCTCTCCAATCCAATAAGAAAGTTTTACAGTTTCGGTGGGAGCAACGGCACATAAATGAATGAGACACTTCAAATCATTGGCTGATAGTCTTCTGCTTTGATGTCACAGGAAGGCGAATCCCAGGGAGTGGTGGGAGGTAGGAAACTGCATCTTTTTCAGCTGATTATGCTGACCCATTTAAGACAGTCACTTTCCTCGGAGGCAATCTGTCCCTTTGTTTATGTTAAGCTATAATATCAGGGAAGAGTCTGATTAGATTTGAATTAATTTAGTACCATGACAGTGACTCCAGTCAAACAGACAGAGTCATAAAACACTAAATGCAGGCAAAATATTAACTAAGTTCAGCAAAAGGTTTTACAGCCCACATATCAGCATCGTGGAGCCACTTTAGGATGAAGAGGTTAAAGACCCTCGGACTCAGTCACTAATACACTGTGTTGCCAAAAGTATTCACACACCATCCAGATCACTGAGTTCAGGTGTTCCAGTCACCTCCACAGCCGCAGGTGTATAAACCAAGCACCTAGGCATGCAGACTGCTTCTACAAAAATCAGTGAAAGAATGGGTCGCTCTCAGGAGCTCAGTGAACTCCAGCGTGGTACCGTGATAGGATGATACCTGTGCAACAAGTCCAGTCACTGCTTAATATTCCACAGTCAGCTGTTAGTGGGATTATAACAAAGTAGAAGCGATTGGGAACGACAGCAGCTCAGCCATGAAGTGGTAGGCCATGTAAAATCACAGAGTGGGGTCAGAGGATGCTGAGGGTCATAGTGCAGAGAGGTCACCAACTTTCTGCAGAGTCAATCACTACAGACCTCCAACCTTCATGTGTCCTTCAGATCAGCTCAAGAACAGTGTGTAGAGCGCTTTATGGGATGGGTTTCCATGGCAGCTGCATCCAAGCCTTCCATCACCAAGCTCAATGCAAAGCGTCGGATGCAGTGGTGTAAAGCACGCCGCCACTGGACTCTAGAGCAGTGGAGACGTGTTCTCTGGAGGGATGAATCACACTTCTCCATCTGCCAATCTGATGGAGGAGTCTGGGTTTGGAGGTTGCCAGGGGAACGGTACCTTTCTGACTGCATTGTGCCAAGTGTAAAGTTTGGTTCTTACCACTTTATGTATGCATACTACCGTGCTGCAATTTGGAGTGAAAAAAAAAAAAGATGTTTACTTTGAGGTAGATCACAGTTTCTGACTAAAGAAGTGGAATTAATTTTGTGTGTTTGAGGAGGAAACCAGAAAAGTATACCAAAGTATTCCCCTCCTTCCTGATTTCTTTGTTTTTTAAAATAACTTTGAATAACTTTTTTCCTTCAATAAATGAAATCATAATTTTAAAACTGCATTTTGCATTTGCTCGTTTTATCTTTGTTCTGTGTGACAAATGGGCAAACTGCTAAGAAATCAGGACCCTGTAGGTATAAATTCACAACCAGAATTTATACATCACACATTTGTGGGTTAAACTTTTGTACACAGATTTGTGCCTATTGGCTGTTTTCAAATAAGATCCAGTGAATCTGATGCAGCTGTTACAGCTGGCTAATGGACAAGTCTGTGGGGGGTGCACTAGGCATGCACATTCTGCAGAACATGAATGCAAGTCTGTGTGTAGACAAACAAAACACTGCAATGTAGCCATGATGCATGTGTCCTGTACGAAAAAAGAAGATCATCTGGTTTAAAGGTGCATCCAAAAAGCAGATTTAAGGAAAAGGTCATCAAAGGAAATACTGATATTTATTTTATTTATTTTAACTGTTTACTGCTCTTAGTATAAAGTTAACTGATTAATTCACAGTAATGCTGAAAGAAGTGAACAGAGGATTGGCAGTTTTTCCAGTTACAGAACAGGATGCAAAGACACGGGAAGCTTTCTGTCTCTATTATTAGTTTAACACACTTCACAGCGGCTTTTACACTTTTTCATGGCTTTGAAGGATTTTTGCATTCGGCCGAGACAACGACTTAGAAGAAAGTTGTCTAATTTCTGTTTTGATGTCCTTAAGTTTAACATTAGGAAGAACTGCTGCGGTCTTTAGCTGCTCATAGGAGGTGTTTTTAGCTTCCTAACATGGTCCAATTAACTAGTGAGGGTTTGGTGAAACATTCCTGCACTGAAGGAAAAGTCTTTCTGAATGAGGTCTTTAGCTCTGCTTCGAGTGGAGGAACTGAAAATTTAGTCTGATTTGCAGTCAATTAACGAGCCAGAGGTAGAGCAGATTTATGTCTAGCAACCATCTTGACTCCTATAGTCTGTGCTACAAGAGCCATCTCGCGCTACATATTGCTGTGTAGCGCTGCTAAGCTGAATCCACCTACACAAAAGCTTTTAAATGTGCTTTGTGCGCGCGTGTGTGTGTGTGTTTGTGTGCGTTTACATTTGTGTTTTGTGGATTTGCCTCAAAGCAAAGATTTGGATCATATTCTCCAAAGATCCTGGATCGCACTCAAACCTAGGTTGTCATCTTTTTATATTGTACGTTCCTTAACTGACGCAGCCCGTCAGCGTGACAGCTGGAATTTGCTGCTCCAAAGCATGGAGGCCTTTTCTTTGACAGGCATGTCTTTACGTGCTGTAACAAATCCCCTCTAATAGCACACCAAATCCAGGACTTATTTGTGTAATGTGAAAGTTTTTTGTTTCGGATCAAGATGCAAAGATGGCTATATGGCACACATGGGAGGATTTTTGGAAGTGTTGTACACTAACTACACACAAGTTATTATATGGACATCACCATTCATTCAGGACGTGTGAAAGTAAAGAAGTTTAAAGCATGAACTTTATTTTCTTAAAGCGAAATTTTCTCAATTACACGTTTAAAAACTACTGAGGCTACTGTAAAACAAACTGTGATCCTGCAGTCTCGCCACACACAGACACACACATGTACACATATACTTGCCTGCACGACAGAGCCGGGAACACTGCTAATGTTTGATTCACTCGTGTTACGGCGGGAAGAGCGAGCCAGTTTTGAAAGAGTGCAACCAGCAAGTGCACTTCAAGTTGTCGGTGTCATTTTAAAATATAGTTTTGATTTTTGAAAGAGAGAAAAAAAATTGTCACCATTGCGTAAAACAGTGATAGCCTACAGTATGAGTGTGTGTGTGTGTACACGCATGTGTGTATGCATGCATGTGTGCACGCGTGTGTGTATATGTGTGCATGTGTGCATGCATACACACGTGCGTGTATGTCTGCATTCATGCACACGTGTGTTTGTGTGTGTTTGTGTGAGCGCGCATGTGTGTGCGCGTGTATGCATACGTGCATGTGTGTGCATGTGTGCGAGCATGCACGTGTGCATGTGTTTGATAGACAGAAATGTTTTAAGGTCAAATGCCAAGGCTGATCCAAACAATCTGCAGCACGGCAGCAGTGCAGCTGTGACATGTGTCATATTCTATTTATTATCATAATGTCATGTTGAAAAAAAAAACATCAGTCCAGTTGAAAAGGTCAATAGTTCACAGTCCAGTTTAAGTTCAAAGTTTACGGAGGCCAAATACTGTAAATGCTCTGCAACACTGCACAGACACAAACACAACTACATATGAGCCTTCAGAGTGAAAGCACGCCGCAGTTTATTTTGACTCACTGCCACCATACAGCACAAAGCTCCCCAGAATACTCACTTAGGTATGAACAGGTGAATATTTACACAGCTTCAAATCTCCGTAGATTTGGCGATTCCTCATGTTGAGATAGTGTTAACTCACGGAGTCCACCTGTTTGAGTAAAAGCCTTTTTAAAAAAGTAACTACATATGTTTTTTTTGTTTTGAAGGAATTATAGTCGCAGCAGGAGCAAACAAACGTAGGGCTCAGTGCCACGGATATGATACGGCTGTTTAAAGCACTGAGCCAACAGCTAGCAAGTTGTTTGTGTTTGCCATTCATGGAACTTGTTAGCAATAAAACATTTGAATAAAGCAGTGTTATCCTTGGAAGGGGTGTAAATTCTGTTAATCTATTATATTCTATCTATTGTAATATCCAGAGTGACCAGGCTGCTACCTGCACACCAGAATACGAGACACCGTCAGATTACACTGTTTTCTTTAATGATACTGTGAGGGTCTTACAATTATTCAGCGAGCATGCTTCAGGCCAGGGTAAAACACATGCTATGGGAGTATATCAGCCTCCTGATGTTCCCTTTATTCTTTTATTATTATTATTATTATTATTATTATTCTTTATGAGCAGATGAACTGAACATGATGATCGTGTTGTCCTGGTAAGCAGACCTCCACCGATGTCCGCTGAAAGGCATGCAATGAAGACAGGGACCGATGCAAGCCCAAAGCTAAGCAGTCACTTCAAAGAAGGACCAGCCGAAATTTCTGTATGTCGATACAAATTGTTTTGTGCCGTTCACACTGATCCAGAAATACCAGCAGAACGAGTGTGTTTGAAGGAGAGAAAAAGAAATGAGAGCTTTTCTCGTGTCACCGTTACTTTAAGTTTGTGTTGATAGAGACGCTGTTACGTTGAGCTCCCACTGTGCCGTAATGCAGACACGCTCAGAATATCCTCCACCACTACAGGCGAGCTCTTGTGTGTGTGTGTGTGTGTGTGTGTGTGCGTGTGCGCACACCTGGGGATAGATTTAGAGCTGGTCTGTTTTCCGTGCTCTTCCCTTCTCCGTCTGTGGAATGTCTCATTCAAGAATGACAAAATTCTCTGCTGCTTAACTCGAGACGTCCCGTCCCTCTTTCTCCTTATGTAACACCCAACATCCGTCATTTCTTACACCGCCGCGCCGAGACACGACAAGACAGACAAATGTCAGTGCTGTGTGAGTTGATGGGTTGGGAGTTGTGTTTGCTGCTGAGATGTGACAAGACAGTCAGACATCAGCTGAAAGGTTACACGGCCAATCAGACTCGAACATGGCTGAGAGCTGCCGTGACCACAAATCAGCAGTGTTGATGAGGGCTGGTGCTAGAGGCGCTCGGTGGGGAGAGAGTGTGTGTGTGTGTGTGTGTGTGTGTGTGTGTGTGTGTGTATTTGCCATCAGAACAGATGTCTCTGCTGCCTGTCATTTTGATGTAGACCTACATCAAACTCTCTTCCTTGATGGCTGCTGATTAGTTTGACACATTACAGCTAAATGTTTAGTTGCCGGTGGGCAGGCACACGTTTCCCTTCTGGCTGTGTGTGTGTGCCAGGCATTTTTTTTAACAATGTATTTATTTCTAAAGGAAAGTAGGTTCCAAAGTTTTGCAGCCATTAGTCTTTTTCTTTTTTGTCTTTTAGAAAGCACTTGGAATTTCCCCTGCGTAATTTCTGCCCTCACACACTCGCAGAGCATAAATTAAAAAAAAGTTGGTATAGTCGTTTTGCACAGCTCAGTGCAAATTACAGTGGAAACTCATTTATCTGGAGCCAGTGGGAATAGAGGCTGTTAAGATGGCTGAGACTCATTCACTCATCCAAATGCTCACACATGAGGCTCCACTGGATTGTACAGCGTTTGGTAAACACTTGGCTTTACACAGTAAATGTGCACACTTTTATTGGCTCCATTGGGAAATCATCCCGGCTTTTAGCAAAGGTACGGCCACATAATAAAACTGTAACCATCACTTTTTTAAAATCCAATTTTATAACATTTATCCTCTGAAAAAATGATTAAATGTATCCTAATGAGTATGAATATTAATTATCAGGTGCGCTGCTCACACGTGCTTGCTTGCGTACAGGAATAGGAGAGCATGTGTTGTTGTCTAAATAAAGTTAGAGGTGTAAATCATAATAGTGCGTTTGCTCGTGTACAAATGTGCGATTGATCACAAGTCTAAAAAATATGTGCACGGCAGCAAAAATGATCAAGGTTTGCTGTTTCTCTGTGTTCATTATTAAGATTATTGTTTGGACTTAAATGGCATTAATCTGGGATTCTATTAAGTAATACGCTCCCTGTTGTGAGTCCCTCGGACTGCCCAGCTGGGTAATTACCAAAGCTCGTAATAAGCTGGACACAGATGTAGTTTAGTAATGTTTAATGTAGTGTAGTTCGGCATGGTGAACGTGCTGAGACAAGCTATCCACTTTCAATTATAGTTGCACGCATGTGTGTGTGCATCATCTGACATACTTGTGCGCACACACGCTCGCATAGACTTATAAACACCTCCCTGGAGTGTGAAGCGTACAGGTAATTACTTTACCACAGTGCTGCCTGCCACAGCAGTATCCCTCTGATCGATACCTGTGTTAGCAGCAGGTGCACGCAGCTTTGTACACTGGAACTTCCCCCGGGGGGCTTTCTTAGCCCCTTCGGTCACGATGCAGTGAGTTTGGTGGAAAAAAATTCATCTTCTGCCTTTTAGGTAGGAGATTAATGTCACTGCACAATATGTAAGTATAGAAAGTGATGTACACATGGCTGTAGATGTAAAAGTTCTGATGGAATGAAAGCAAGTCTTTCCTAAAGGGGAGCTAAAAGGAGGCCGGCTTGCACAACAGAGAAGTTATCTCAGTTCAAGAAAAACAAGCTTAAGATTCTTGAGTGACTTTCATACTTGAACATCATTAAAAATCTGCAGGTAGATCTCAAGCGTGCTTCATGTGTGCAAGGACGCTTAGCTGGCAATGCAGGGGAATATTGTACTGTGCTGACCTGCTGGGTTAATGAAACTTTTGAACATTGCAGGTTAATCTGTCCTGTTCACCTTATCACATAAACAGTAACCCTGTTTTTGGTTTAATAGAGACTTGAGCTGAAAGGGCAGAAGGACAGAATTATGGCATATACTCTCAATCTGAAGTCAGATTTTTGTTACTAAACTTAAAATTCCTCTAAAATCCTCGAATAAGAGATATTTTTAACAGCAGTTTTCAGTAGAAAAATGAAGGAGAAATGGGGGAATTTATGCCAGCATTGTACCAGTGAGACCATTGGATCGCTTCCCTCTTCCTCTTCAATTACCAGCAGTCCCAGTTCCTAAAAACCAAAGAGAGGCATGCTGGAATATCAAGTGCTGGTAAGCCTGCAGCGATCATCTGGATGCTGAAATGGTTTCCTGTGTATTAAATAATTTTTTCCTGCAGGATGGCAATCTGAAGCTTTTTACATGGCATCTGAATAAAGTAAGAATATCCATGATATTACATCAATGTTATGTCTGATTCAGATCAGATAAATCCCCAGATATAGAATCCAAGCCAAGGAGACATGTAGATGTGAGTTAACACAATTATCACAGTTGTGTTCGATATAACTGGCATGCAAGAATGACCCATTTTACTGTCAGTTCACACACTAAAATAACATGCCAGAAGAATTAAAGCACCAAAATACATTAAACAGCCATTGACCAGATTTGCCCTCTTGAGCAGCTCATTACATCTGATGTTATACTGGATATTTGAGCCTTTATTCTCAGCCTCTTCAGGAACTCTAAAGCACAGAAGGAGGTCTGGATGTGGAGGGAGACAAACAGCATAGCAGGAGCTAACTCTCTTTCTAGCTCTGTCTTCATGAAACTTGAAAGAAAGGGAAGAAAGAGTGAGAGAACAGAGGAATTTGTGGGATGAATATGTGGGGGTTGTGTATGTGTGTGTGTGTGTGTGTGAGGGGGGGGGGGCAGTGTGAGGATGGAGCGAGAGAGGAGCACAAACCGAGAGAGAAAGCAGGAGACACACAGACGTAAATGAGCCTCAGGAGGGTATCTGAGAGTGACAGGCTGCTGCCATGACTATACTGTGCTGTGGGTAAACTGTCAAAACATTGACTGGTCCACCTGGCAGCCCACCCCATCCCATTTTTCTTTTCAAAGTTTTATTCTCACTCTTTGTTTCTGCTCCCCAGAAGGAAACTCGCAACACTGAACCGGCTGCCGAACGGAGGCATAAATAACGGAGATCTGAGCGACACCGAAACAAATTTCATTTTTAGATTAACGTTCTTTTCTGCTTTTTCCTCGACATTTGCAGACGGCGCTGAACGTGTAGCTGTGCGCGCTCACGTCTGTTTCCCTAACAATGAGCGCAGCCCGGTTATCAAGTGATGTAACGATGTCGCCACATGTAAAAATAGCTTTAGGATTATGTGACAAAGTGGCTTCATGTCATCACGTTATGAGAGAAACTGCTCCCCACAGTGCATCAAGTCATCTTTTTCTTTTTTCCTTGTTGGTGATGAGCCCAGGGCCATCATTACTAAATGACACTTGTCAAACTCTTACAGTGAGCTAACAGACTGCAGAGAGAGCAGGGTGACAGGTTAGAAGAAATAAGGAGCAACTACGCTGCTTGATAGGTTGGTATCCCGCGCCTTTGGTGCCTTCTGCTTGCAAATAATAATAAATAAAATAGAAAAAAATCACCCAGTGTTTGCAGACGAATGTGTGAATGCAGTGTTTAAAGCAATTCTTTGTGTATGTGGATGAGCCCGTGTTTATTTTCTGGGTTACACAAATGTGAAGGATGTCACACTGACTGATAGCCGTGCCTTTCCAGCCCAGTGTGTGTTGCCCTAGGAGACCCAGCAGTAAACACACAGTCATCCTTCCACCATGAATCTTTGCCAGCCGCCTCATCTGCCGCTCTCCACCCAGAGCCACACAGACACACACTGATTTCCACGAGCAGCCATGCTACAGCAGCTCCAAAAATCATCCTCCCAAACCACCAGCACTCCACCCATCCATCTAGAGCTCCCCCTCAAGCTCTCGGGTTATGACTCCAGAATAAAACATTAGTGTCGTCCTAACAGCAGTACTGAAAAACAAGTGGGAAAAGTTTGAGGTAGTTGTGTCGCTGCTGGCGTTGAAATCCTGACGTCCGTCGAGATTTCTTCAGATTTACAGACATCAGTGGTGAAGGAACATTCATCTAAACGTGCCTAAGTAATGATTTGTCAGAAGCTATAACCAGAAATTGGATGTATTTATTTATTTTTATTCTTCGGGCGTGCTAAATCTTGGTATTCTGTACTGTTATATTTCATATACTCGAGAATTCATTACAAATATGAACCATGTTGGACAGGGAGGAGAGTCACAGAGTGGTAGCACTCTGGTAGTTCATAGGTGGGTGACAAGGTAACGGCAAACGTGTATGACGATTCCACTTGAACCACTCTCGGAGTGGCATTCAGTGTGCAAATGAGCAGAAACCTTAATGAAGCAGAAGAGTAAAGCACAGCGTAACAATTTCATCACTTTAAAGTCTGTAGCAATCAAGGATAATATGCAGCACATACGTAAATATGTAAATGGATCCCAGCAAGGTCCCCGTGTGGGCGTCCCTCAGTGTTTTAGGCGCCTTTAAGACTACAGCTAAAGATACCCAGGAACACCAGATGATGGGAAATTGAAAGTGACATGAAAGTCTTTTGATTACTAAGGTGAGTCATATTTCCGTGTTACCAAAACTTATATCAATCACGAATGTGTGATCTGTATCATCAAAGTATCCACTCTTAGAGAAAAGAAGCCCAGTCTCACTACAAAGGCACCAAATACTGCAGTTCTGTCAAAGGTCCCAAACACATCCAGTACAAAGTATCGGTGCTGCACTGCAGAGGTTTATGGTGATAGTTGGCTCTCACTCCCAACTCATGACACAAGGTCATTTTTTAAAGAAAGCCTTGGTCTCTCAATTAAATGAGCCGGGTTCAACGAGGTATATCATAATCCAGACCACAGTTACTGGTTCCTAAACCCAACCAGCAAATGAAAGCAAGTCCACACAAAACTTATCAGCAAGTTGAAACAAAACAGACGGGAAATGGCAACTTTGTGACTTTCCGATCTCGAATTATCGACTCTGCCGCTCTTAAAACGAGGACCGCTTTCTCCTGGCATCTAATGCTGTCACAGCCACTGCGCTAAGGCATCGATACAAAATAACATCTTATGGCTGTCACAGATCCTAGTGTCAATATTGGCTTTACAGTATTTGAAGCACGAAGTTGAGAGCGCACTGATATGAGTTTCATATATCAGAAGCTGCGCTGTCAGAGCTTCTTCTTGTGGAACAAGACAAGACGAGCAGAGGTGGCAAAGGACACATTCTTAACTAGAAATACAGAAACTTGTCTTAGAAAATAAAAATACTGATTCAACTTCTTTACTAGAGTATAAGTGAAAAAGTAAGAAAGTAAAAGTAGCTCTGTAAAGAACATTTGTACCTGCTATTTTTGCACAAAGCTAGCTGAACCTCCTGTGCACTTTATTTAATAATAAAATAATATTAGTACATTAGAATAAAAAATGTTATTTCAATCTAAATTCTAATGAATGTGCTCTGCTTCAACACTGACTGTGTGTAGAATGCAAGCAAAAAATAGCTTCATTTTCTGTTGCCTACATTGTAGAAGGTGACTTTGCGTCCACGCTGAAACAGAAAAATGAGCACATGCAGGGGTCAAAGTGGGGTCTGGCAGGCGGGGAAACCTAAGAGTGACTGTAGTAGCTCAGCGTGGGGAAAATAAGCACAACTCACAATAATTTCCCGTTGTGAGCTCCAGCAGATTTTCTTTGTGTCCCAGTTGGGATCAGCTGACCTGCTGCTGCTGCTGCTCTGAGGTTTACTGCTCCTTATGGATTTACATAGCTGAATCCAACAAGATGTAAGCAGATCTTTCTAAAGCTGTCCTGGATGATCTCCATCCCCCTACACTGACAGTATACTGGTTATACTACACAGTATACTGTTAGTATAAAGGTGGAATTCAGTGAATGAATCTAACTGTCAGGTTAAATTCAGATTTATTTCTGCTACACTTGAACACCACAGCCACTGTGCGCCTGTCCTGCACAGTGCATTACTGTAAATTCAGCACAGGACGGCATGCTAACCTGTTTATCCTGCACTAAATCTCTGTATTTTACTTTGCTTCCCACCTTTGAAGAAAAGCCGTCACTTTAGAAACTGAATAGCTTAAATTCTAATGTCAGCACGCCCACATGCTTACTGCTTTTTGATAGCTCATGTTTAAGGTGGTCTTCTCAGGCATTGCTTTGCTGATGGTGAATTTGCTGCTGAAGCTGATTGGCATAGCGCTTTCTCATCACTGAAGCGGTTACAGACTGCCATCCTCCTGATATTTCAGTCAGGACCAAAGCAATTGAATGACCATCTCATTCTCTGGCAGTGTGATGAGAGAAAATGTGCACGACAGCTGAAAGAAGATGTCTGGGGAAGGTTAATGATAATGATAATGATGATGTAGGTTTGTGCTGTCAGAGGTTGTCTCACCATCTATCGGTCTGTTTTCAGTGTCTGCTGTTGTCATTACTGTTATATAATGAGAGCTGTGCATCATGGCCTCTCATCCTACAGCAATCCATACTTAGAGCTGAGCATGTAGTTGCAATTATTGATCCTGATATAGTGGTTTTTAACTCCCTCAGCTCAGTTCCTTTTTCTTTTCATTCCAGTTGTTGCGGTTGCACTTTTTGTTACTTTTTTTTTAACCCAAAAACATTGTGACTCATTCCCTAATTTCCTTTTGTTTTTCCCCCATTTGCCCGTTTATGATCTTCTTGGTGCCAGAAGTTTTGAAAGACATTTCCTAATCCTATTTGATCGCAGCTCTCTGATATTTAGCAGGTTGGGTGCATCTGAGCTAATAACTGATCGTTGGAGCTCCTGGTATGTGAATATTTAAAAAAAAAACAGCCTAACATCTTCGGTTCAAAAGATTAAAGAGCTGCATTGCTATCAGTCTTTCCAATGCCCGCAGCTAGAATTCCTTCAAAAAGCATTAGCATATCAGTATGTAAGTAAGTGTGTTCTGATTTCATCATAAAGCCTAATGTTTCTCATAACCCAGGGGTGATGCACTGACTTCAAACAGAGACAGGTGAGCAGTGAACAACAGTGTGTCAGTGGGAGGCACGCTGAAAGGTTAAGTGTTACATAGGATGTGAGTACACATGTTACACAGAAAACACACTCCTCGGGGCTAAAATCGCACAGTAGTGCATCCTTAGATGTGCCTCCTGTTTAATGGCGTGTGTCTGTCAGCTTCTCCTCGCTGTCCCTGTGAGTCTGTTAATGAACAGCTTTAGCAGGAAATATAGACAAGCATAATTACACCAAAAAAGATTCTGAGATGAGCTTTACAATAAGGGAAGCTGTTTTATAATTTGTGGAAATGTATGCATGTGTGAATATCTTTTTTTTTTTTTTTTGCAGGAATCTGCAGTGTCTATTTTTAACATGCCCACTGAAGTTAATGAACTTTGAGAATGTTCTCTCTCTTTAATCATGAACATCTGATAAAAGCTCAAAAACACCATTAAATGCATTTATTTTCTGTCAAAAACCAAGTGAAAAATGTGAATAACAGGAAAATATAAAACACGTTTGACTGTGTGTACAGCACACGCTCGCGAGTGTGAAAACACTACTTCCTTCTGAGTGCAGTGGATTCACGTTGCATGTTAACATTACGATGCCTGGTTGTATGTGTATGAACTACAGTGTTGACTGTATGAGAGTGGAATAAAAAGAACTAGATAAACCTTTACGCAAGGATCAATAATGGTGCAGAGGGAGGATTACAAATTTCATGAAGCTTTTAAAGCCCATGATACTGAGCCACACACACACACCGGCAGGTAGATAGAGGGATTGCAGGGAGCAGGATAAAGCCAATGAAGGATCAAGTAACAATGATGTAAACTGAAAAAAGTTGATCCTCTTTCTGATGGTCCCTTTCTGCCTTATCTTAGGCTTACACTCTCATGTCCGTGTCTGCTGGTGCTAAAGATAGAGGTTCACCAAACAGCGATATCAAGGGAAACCAAGCCACTGATTTATAGGGAAAAGAACAGATTATGAGTTAAAATAAGAATCTGTGAATGCTGACTCTGGAAAGGTAAGAATTCAAGCGTTCAAATTAAGTTTTAACGTTGTTAAATACAGCAAAGCAGTGATCCTAAAGTATCAGTGTTTAGAATGTCAAAGTGACCCGTCATCCAAAAACTGTCCCATACAGTCATGTGAAAAACAAAGTTTTTATAGGACTCTTTGCACTCCTGTGAAAAATTAATACACCTCATGATTCTGTAGCTTGTTGAACCACGTTTAGCAGCCATAACTTGAAGTAATGATTTTCTAGATGACACTATCAGTCACATTGTTGTCGAGGAATTTTGGCCTACTGAAGGCCTACTTCCTCTTCCTCTCTGATTGATCTTTCTGAGTTATCTTCAGTAATTTCTTCCTCTAAACCATGAGTGTGCCTTTTAGACCTAATTCCTACAAGACTGCTCAAAGAAGTGTCACCATTAATTAATGCTTCAATTTAAATATGATTAATCTATCTTTATTACTGGGCTATGTACCACAGGCTTTTAAGGTGGCAGTAATTATACCATTACTTTAAAAAGGCCTTACTTGAGCCAGCTGTCTTATTTAATTACAGACCAATTTCTAACCTTTTAGTTTCAAAAATTCTTGAAACTAGTTGTAACACAGGTAACTGATCATCTGCAGAGTAATGGTTTATTTGAAGAATTTCAGTCAGGATTTAGAGCGCATCATAGCACAGAAAAAGATTAGTGAATGTTGCAAATGATCTTCTTATGTTCTCTGACAACACACTGTTGGAAATGCGCTACAGTGGTTTAAAGCATATCTATCTGATAGATTTGAATTTGTGGATGTAAATGGGGAGTCTTCTTCACATACAAAAGTTAGTCACGGAGTTCCACAGGGTTCTGTGTTGGGACCAGTACTGTTTACATTATACATGCTTCCCTTGGGTAATGTTATTTGAAAACACTGCATATATTGTCATTGCTATGCAGATGATAATCAGCTTTATTTATCCATGAAGCCAGATGATACAAATGAACTAGACTACGGCATGTCTTAAAGACATAAAGGCCTGGATAATCTAATTTGCTACTTCCTCCATCCATTCTCCACTGTCTCTTATTTGCTACATTCAACATTCCTATCCCTAACCACCGTAACCTGCTGCACATCCTTTCAAGCTTGATTTCTCTGCCTAAGCAATCAATACTAGTCATTATCTCTTTCCTTAGTGTCCAGCCTCACATACAACTCACTACTGTCAGGAACTGCTGTGTGGCTTGCAGGTTTTGGACCCAATATGCCGGACTTGAGAGACAGAATATAAACTCAGAAACAACTTTTAATGCTGACATGTTACAAAACACAGAACATACAAAATAAGGGCAGTGCTGGTGGCAGGAATGCAAACACTAGGGATCTAGGAAAACCACAGAGCAAGAGAACACACAACCAAGAGGGAAAACAGTAACTATGGGAAACATGGAGCAGAACTGAGGCATTAATACTCACAAGGTAATGAAGGAAGACAAAACAGGTTGGAGCCAAACTGGAAAGTATAGCCATAAAAAGGCTGTGGAAGTAAACAGACAGAAAACAACAGTTACCACAATATAAAAGACACAACTGAACAGGAGTTAACTTGACATAGGGGAGAAGAGAAGGACTAGGACAGAAGAACATGGGAAGATAAAGGACAAATACACATGAGACTGGGACACCAGGGAACACAGAAGGGAACTAACCATCTTATAACCATTACCAAAACTAGCCAGAAACAGAGCCAACAGAACGGGAAACCACAACTGACTTGACTCAAAACAGAAACCAAGCCGGATACGGAAACACCATGGAGAAAATACTATATACATAAAATATATATCAATATCAATACACATATACATATACACACACACACATATACACACATCAAAACACTATATACAGATATCAAACACACTATACATTTGTAGCCAGTAAGGTACACAGCATACACGGTATGCATTATATGGGTGAGAGTGTAATAAATCAAATGTATATGTACTGTATGGATAAAGTGATGGCAGTGGAGGTAAAGTGTCCAAGTGACTCATGACCTCATGACCTCATGATGTGTTGTACAGTCTAACTGCTGTTGGGATCAGTGACCTGTGAAAGCGCTCCTTCCTGCAGCGAGGGTGTTTCAGTCTCTGACTGAAGGAGCTGCTCAGCTCACCCACGGTCTCATGCAGAGGGTGATGGG
The DNA here is from genome assembly GCA_024447675.2 of Pterophyllum scalare. Lineage (NCBI taxonomy): Eukaryota > Metazoa > Chordata > Actinopteri > Cichliformes > Cichlidae > Pterophyllum > Pterophyllum scalare. The sequence continues at coordinate 44,955 of JAMQGT020012525.1, read as the reverse complement.
GGTGTCCATAAACCAAAATCACGAGACAGAACTAAATATGAATTCAAAACCCGGTAATGTAAACATAAAGACGCAAACCAGGAAAGGCTGTAATAAGATACAAGCCCAAAACTCTGGGTCCTAGACCCAGGGACCATAACAACTATGAGCCTTTTCCTATGCCTGGCCACCTGATACTTCTGTCTACTTTCTTCATCTCCTTGACTGTCCCACTTTTTCATTGCTCACTTCTTCCTTTGAATACTTTTCTGGATTTCTTTATTCCACCACAAAGTTTTCTTGTCCTCCTTCCTCTGTCCAGAGAATACATCAAAGACTTTCCCAGTCATCTGGTAACTCTTCCCTACCACCCAGAACCTGTCTCAACTCCTAGCTGAACTCTGTGCAACATTCTTTCTTCTTCAGTTTCCACTATTTAATCCTTATTTCTGTCTTCCCATGCTTCCTTTCTTCTGCCCAAACCCATTGTATAAAATACCACCCGATGCTGCCTAGATATATTGTCTCCTGCCCCCACCTTACAGTCTCTTATCCCTTTCAGATTGCACATTTTACATAAGATGTAGTCCACCTGTGTGCACCTTCCTCCATGTTCCTCCCTCTTCTCTTCATTCAGCCATTTCCATACTCTACCACTTAATCCAGAATTCCTCTTTCTCCTGTGACATCCAACCTGTGGGCCCATACGGACTGACTCAACATCACCTCTTTGATTTTCAATTTCAGACTCATTATGCCATCTGACGTCCTCTACCTTCATTCTGTCTTCCTTCTCTCCATCATATCAGTCAGTTCTCTCCCTTTACTCTCACCTCCACACTCCTGTCTTTCCTTCTCTCTCGCTGCCTCATATCATGCCTTCACCCTTTTTACCTTCCTTTATCTTTTGGCCAACGGTTGCACAGCTTTCACTGGCACCCTACTGAGCAACAGCACCAGAGGTGGCCATTGTTAACCCAGGCCCCAACTGATCCAATATGGAAGTCTCATTCTTTATGATCCACGTGTTTGATTTGGCCAAGATTTTACGCCGGTTGCCCTTTGTGACGCAACCCTCCCCATCTATTTTCAAAGCAGTAGTGTGGCTGCAAATTATGTTGGATTATTATTCTAATCACTAAAATGTGGACAATGAGCAAATTCTTTCCAGAATACTTGACTGGAGGAACATAATGAGCATCTGACCTTATTGTTTAGGCGCTGAGTGGCTCACCCTTCTTTTGTAGCCAATTACACCCTCACTTAAAACATTCAAACACAGATCGGATAAACTATTAATGTGGCTCACTTTAACTGCTGTGAGCAGTTTAAATGTCCCTGAATCAGCTGGTGTGTCAGCTGCTCTTTGGTTGCACCTGGTTGGCATTGTCCATAGACACTTGTTCTTAATTCTGATGACATTTTCATTCAAATACACATCTGCTCTGCTAGTAAAGATGACTAAAAAAAATCTGTGCTTCTGTTTACAGCCCGCTTCCAGTGAGGATATACTAATGCATGCCTTCCTATTTAGGAACGTTTCACTAACTTTACACAACTTTCTCCGCATCCAGAGCACTTTTTTCTGTTAATTGTTTTGCAGCCTTAATACTTATTCTTAATGCATATGCTGAACGTCTGAACTAAACCCATTCTTGGCTGCTTGTAGATGTAAGAGTGAAAATCTAGCTTTTGAAAGGAAAATGCATTATAACTGACAGGTGGTTCAACTGTAAAAAAAATGAAAAGCTGGATTTAAATACATTTTAAAAACAACAACATAAATGGTGCTTTTCACTTTACCCACACCTCTGTTTTGTAAAATCATTTGATTTGCAAAGGCAACAACTAATTACGCACGCAGCTTGAATCAGCAAACACATAAAAGATGTCAAAATACAGCTCGGCGCTTTAATAGGAACACCCATCAATGAAATAACAACTATACCAAATGTTTGCAAAGGCAGTTATTAATTTTGAAATGAGCAAAATTATGTGTGCATCTTCAGCATTGCTAATTAAGTTAAAAAATGTCTTTCATTTGTGGAAATCAATGCAGCAGGAGTGATTAAGCCAACTAAAATGAAGAAGAGCGAGAGCAACATCATCAAATATGGGAAAGGAATTCTTCATGAAAAGAAAAATACAAATGACAGCTGGTGGTGCAGTATTTAAAGAGAATTAGATGACCCAAATCATGCACTATCTCAGGGGGCAGGTCAGTAGGTTACACGGCACTGATGTGCTTTGTATTCTGCCTAGAATCCAAATGCACATCTGTAAACATAATAACAGTGTTTCAGCAGGTCACACACCATCTATCCTACATTAATACGTGTAATGACCATGAAAGCCCATCTGCTTTTAGTTTATTATAAAATGGTGAGATTTTATGTTAGATTTATTTTTACTGTCTTTCACTAATAATATGATGCTGCAGCAACCCCTGCAGTGTTTGGCAGTAACGCATTCCGTACTAAATTGCCAGTAAATATTTGAATTTTATTTTTTGTATATATTTATATTATATCTCAAGTGTAAAATAAAAAAAAGCAGTAGTTGGCAGGAAATAAGCACTAATACCCAGAGAGAAAAAGGTGCATTGGGAAGCTGTAATGTAGGCGACTCTGTTGTAGACATCCAGAGGATTTGTTAGTTTTAATTTTGTTCTTCATTTGTCAGGGATTATTCACAAATCACTGCTTACATAACAAAAAGAAGAAAAAAAAAACATGGTAGTTAATTTTCCCTCAACACAACATTAAATAAGCCAAAAATACAAATAAATATCCAGCAAACAAATAGAATACATAAGCAAATACACGGGTTTGTACTTGAATCCAAGGTTAAGCCAGTTAACTTGCTTTGGTCAGTAGCAGATTGCCCTTAGCTTGCATGTGAAGACGGCAGCTTATCTTCGAACACTCACCAACTACAGTAGAAACCGCCTGTGCCGGATTCAGATGGCCCATGGAATTTTATCCAACGTGTAAAAAATTGGTCTCAAGTGTAAGTTGGACAAAATCAGATTCTTCAAACTTCTTCCAAATGTCAGACAGTTTTGGGGTCTAATATCGAATTTCGCTGCAATTGCTTCTGCTTCATCTCTGAATTTTCTTCCGCAAATTTTATAATCTCATATTTTTGCTTGTAAGTACGAGTTTGTAGCTTACGCTTGACTCCTGTGCTTGCCATGACTGTTCCCGGTAAAATGAACTGATTCGCCCAATCCAGACGTCACATCACATGTAGTTGTGGCGGGAGCTGAGGAGGATCACATTTCATTGGAAATGCATTACAATAGGACCGGATTTTTCATCTGAGATAAGTGAAAATCCGACTTGTATGATCTGACTTAGGGGATGATTTTTACTGGAATTAACGCTGGGAACAATTGAGACCTGCAGAAGCCATCCGACTAGAGCAAAAATCTAATTTGTGACTTTGGCGATTTCTACTTTACTTTCAGTGAGCAATAAAACGGAAAAAATGTGATGCAAACTACAAACATGGACTGTTCACTTTCAAAGTAAAAGCTTTGCATTACCGCTTCAACCAACACATTTCAAAACTCGCAGTCTTTACTTTGTATGAAATTGGTCTCTGTTTCTGGTTTATCTTGTACGTTTTCAAGATTCACCACTTCTCTGCGAGTAGCTGGTAAGTGTTTGGGAAGAAGTCTGCATGCAAACAAACTACAGGTAACTATGGCAATCTGCTAATGACCAAAGCAGTTGTAAGGAGGTTTTTGGTACAACACTGAATAACTGTTCATAACCAATTTCACCTACTGACTGCCTGTAAACCCCACCAACCACTTGCCAATTGGTCTGTGTGATCAGTGGTTGGAGTTACCAACCAGCTCCTCATGGTCTGTGTGACTGAGGCTGCTGTTTCTCTGCTCGTGGTAGCTTTTGCTGCAAGCCTAACCTGCACTGCAGAAGATTATGTTCAAGAGAAACAGCAGGTCTAAAAGCACCACTTTCTGACCAATTAATTATCTTGAAAAATAGTCTCATTCCTGAGACAGTCCCTTGGACCTTAATGGGCAGGTGGTGAGAAGCTCTTGTTTGTAGAGACTCTAATCTCTCTGACTTGATGAGCACCAATGAAAGATATAGATTGTCAGTAGAGGGAACTTTATTCCATAATGACTGCAAGTGATTTTCAGCCAAGTAATTGAAACTGAAGCATTTTTAGCTGTTGAGCTTACTTGAAATTTGCAATTAAGTTTAGCCATCATTGCAGAACTGTTTTTTTTTTTCTGTTATAGTCAGACTTATCTGTGACCTAATGCTAGGGCATTGATATTGATCAGCCCATTAACTGCAGCTGTGTTACTTCAGCCCCCCATCATGTGTTTAACCTCTTTGTTTTCTATTATTTAAGTTTGTAAAATATGCCGCTCTAGTGCCAGGACATCTGGTCATGGTTTTGATTGTTCATATTCTTCAGTTGCTGCCACTTCTAAGTTTGAGGTAATTTCTTTGGCCGAGAATCCAGTATTTTCTTTCAACCTGCATACCTACTACAGTGTATCACAAAAGTGAGTACACCCCTCACATTTCTGCAGATATTTAAGTATAGACATTAGACATTAATGGCTGTATGTTGAGTTATTTTGAGGGAAGAATAAATTTACACTGTTATATAAGCTGCACACAGACTACTTTTCATTGTGTCAAAGTGTCATTTTGTCAGTGTTGTCCCATGAAAAGGTATACTTAAATATCTGCATTTGTGATACACTGTATGTTCTCAAGAACACATGTGTCTCCTCAGCTACTTCAAGTCAATTGCCAGCCAGTAAGGAATGCTTGATTAAAGGGAAAGAGAGCTGGAAACGGTTGAGATGGCACATGTGAAGTGGCACAAAAGGAAGAGGGAAATCACAGTCTTAGAAGTATACAGAAAAATAAAATGAGCAAAGACTATTAGAACGGAAAAAAGGCAGCATATGAAGCAGAGATGAAGAAGCTAATGAGTAAGAAGAACACGGTAGAGTGAGCAAGGTATTAAGTGTGTGATTGTATTCAGCATTCAAAGCCATCCCACTGGGATCTTCTGAAGGGTTAATAATCAATGCCTACACATCGAGCTGGGCCAATTAACACACAGCTAGAGATCCACCATGACCTGGTAAATGAGGCACGAGAAAGTGAGGGAAGAGGACAGATTGATTTTGTTTATGTGGAACTAAAAAAACTATTGTTTTCAGTTGCTACTATTATTCCTAAATAGATTCCTAAATAGTTTTTGATTAATTTGGGCACAATTGTACAGATTAAGCACTGAAAAAGAAGCACAGAACATTTGAAAAGAGCATAAATCTGGATTCTTGGCAAAGCACCACATGTAAACTGGAGTTTGTGCTTCCCAGGCGATACTTCTGTGAACTTCTGTAAAACAAATACATTCTATTAGTTTATTTTATTGTAGAATTTAAGAAAAGCTTTTTTCCCCCCTTTATCCCAGACAAGGTTGCAGAGTAAAATCAAACTGAGCAAACTGAAATATTTATTTTCTGACCGTTCAAGGTTTAAATACTTCTGGAACTGCCTGTCTCCAGCCTCACTGAAGAGCATAAGTGCACCAAAGTGAGTCTAAACGTGACCCTGGACTGAGTCTCGTCATCCAGCAATATGAGCGGCTGCTCCCAGACTAGCCACTGGGAGGAAATGGATTCTATCTAAGGCCGTTCAGCAAGTACAGTCTGCTCTCCGCTTTGGAGATAAAGTTGGACATGTTTCACAAGGATGAGCAGGGCTAGGATTTTGGGCTTCATCCACCCAGAGAAGAAAGCTTATTTAGCACCAAGACGAGGCAGAGAAGCACACAAAGAGGGCCAGTGGAGCAGACTCAGTTTTATAATTAGAGCCATGTGTGGTGTTCTTCCTGTACCTCAAAGCCTACACCTAACTGTGAGGCACATTCTTACCAGCTGGAAAACCAACATGTCCCAAAACCGCTGCATCTGGAGGCACAACCAGGTTTTGCGACAACTAGCAATCATTCTAGAAGGAAGGAGAACTACCACCGATGCCCTCCTTGTCTTGTGCCTGAACCAACCAAGCATCACTCCCTTTGTGAGAGCAGGAGAACGTCTGGTGAAGCAACTGAGAAGAAGCGAGCATGTCACCTGACCAGTGACTGAAAGATGCAGATTGACCTTGATCACTAACTGGTCTTCCTCATGTTGCGGTCATCTTCACAGAAGATGCTATACATCCAAGACTACAATTAGGCTCCTGGTTATGTATCAAGAGCAAAGACAACACCTGGGCTGCGAAGCGACCATTAATGGGTAATAGCAGAGGAGCACCCAACTGGGACTCCAGGTGTGAATGCTGAGCTCTCTGGAGATGTCGTGGGCATAAACCAACCAAACACAGAGGACAGAGGGTGCCCACCTGACAACCCCAGTTAAGCCCTTACATCCCTCTCCCATTCAAGACAGCAGGCAGGAAGCTCTGCTCATTACTCTATAAGCTCTAATGTTGTGTTACTATCATAATTTTACACACATAAATTTATTGTAAACTCTGATAACAACCAGTGTTTGATATTTATAAAGTCACCTAAGAGTATGCATGTTCAAACCTTTCATGGTCGTAAATTGTTGACGGTTATAAACACTTTGGGCTCTGACTGGATGCTAGTCTCACTTCTGAAAACCATGTGGAGCAACTGTGAAGAAAATTAAAGCTGCAGATGTTATAGAAATTTAGATTTTACATATAAATGAATCTTGTTCCTCATTCACAAGCTCTAAGATCGTTTTACAATCCACAATTTTGTCTGCGCTTAACTATGGTGATATTGTTTATATATGCAGGGTTAAATATCCACATTGGATCCTCTTCTGTGTATCACACTGCATGAACACCATTGTATCTTATATGAAAAAGTGGGTATGTTGTATGATGTTTATTTACAAGGCTCTGCTGCACAGATTGCCTACTTTGTGTGTAATGTATAATATGTCCTTTTTTATGTAGCTGTTTGTCTTAATTTTATATATATTTTGTACAAAGGTCTTTGGTCTTTTAAAATGCAGGTGCATTTTTATTCTCCATATGCATGTATATGTTGTAGGTGGCCACTGTCAGCTGATACTGTATATAGTTAATTCTCAAAAATGGTTCACTGTTGTGGTGATTTTAGTGGCAGCATCAGCTGATATTGAGAGCGCCCCTTACCGGGAAAAGAAAAAACCAGGATCATTGCTTTTCTGTTTCCGGATCAGCTCTGATCCATTAGATGGCACAAATGACCTTTGTAGGATCTGACACTGGGCCCTTTATTGATTGGGTTCAATCTGGCACATCGCACAGGTGATTTTGTTTGTGTAGTAATGCACAGTGGCTCACTGTTAGCAGGTGGGAATGTCTGAATGTTAGTGGCTGAAACACTTCAAAAATGACACATCATTAATTCTTTCTTTGATCATATACTTATTTATTTTGGGAAATGGGCAGTGGATCATTGGTCTACCAATTAAAGAGTGATTAATTGATTTTTTTCTTGTGTGCCTAAATGTCTTGACCATTTTTTTTTGCCACCTCTGCTCTCTTTTTACCTCAACTTTCAAACATAAGTGGCTGCCCTTCCCTTGCCTGTTCATGCAGCTTCTTCACCACCATCTCTTCACTGTAAACTGTATGACTAAAATGAAATAAAAATAATTCTATTGCATTATATTGGACTGAATTAAAATTAGTTTAACTGAACTGAATGCAAATATGCAGATAATTATGCAAACTGTGCCCCCCCACCACCCCACCATCACCACCACCAAAGAAAAGAGAATCATCATTCCCATCACTATCATGCAGCCATAAGAAAGATCCCGCTGCCTGCTCATTTGCCACCTTCGGCCTATCAGTCACTGGATTCAGCAAAGACACCTCCTGCACCATAATTCCTAAGGTGGTGTGCTGCAGACAAAATCATTATTTTACCATCACTGCATTACAAAATGACTGTCTGACAAAAGGAAAGAGAGTGCAGTGAGTTAGAGGTCCAACTTTAAAAGGAGCAATGACGGAGAGAAAGTTACAAAGAACAGGTTCTCATATTCAAATACAGTTATAGATTCAGTGTGACTTAGATGGAGTCAGTGATCATGTTTTTAAAGACAGAGTGAACCACTGCATGTTGGAAACATGGCTGAATAGATTCTCCACTACTGAAATGTTCCAGTGGATATTCAAACATCAAGAGTCAGTGAGACAGATGCAGTGAGAACGAGCACCCGTGGCAATGTTAGACAGGAATTGAAACATCTTAATTTTAATGGATATTATAACCCCATCCACTGCCACTGTAACTACAAAAGGGCCTATAGGGAGCAGTGACTCTGAGTCTGCTGGACTCATGGCATACACTGCAGTGTGACCTCCAATGACCTACAGCTACACTAAGACAGGAACCTGGCCTGCCAACTTCGATCTGATCCAATAATGTTAATATGAATTACTCGTGATTTTGACTAATCCTGATTAATCTTCTGGTTGTCGCACTTTTTGTGGTTTATTTTGAGTTCATTTCAGTTTAATTCATATAACAAAATGTTTCTCTGGGTGCTTTATGTTGTAAGTTCACAGGCCCCCCCAACACTGAGTTTACCTCTCAGTGCAAACTGATCAACATGGAAGTTGGTGTCAGGTTTAACCATGCAGGAATCATAATCCTTTGTAAATAGCCTGTGAAGTTCAAAGTGCGTCCAGCTTGTAGGAAAACTGAGTTGTAATTATTTAGCCTGCTACAAGTGTTAGATATGCTTCCAAAAATGTAATGTGGATGTTTCCTACCAGCAAAGTGCAAGATAATGAGATCATCTTTGGAAGTTTGACATTCACTTTGCACAGTTTTATTAGAAAAGAACAATAAATCAGCATGCCACAACACGCATATCTCTGAACAAATGTTCAGACCTAGAACTTGTTTGCTTCATCAAACAATGGGCTCCTACAGCTTTCAAATTAGGATCAGCAAAGTCTTCGATAAAACTAAACAGTAAATTTGCTGCCAGCAAGTAAAACCGGTGTGCGTCTGTCACAGCCTCACGATACTAACCACGGTAATGTTTTTAAGTAAAGCAGAACTCCATAAAGCTGCATACACACTGGAAGCAATTTTATCGTTACACGTCGCTTTTGGTAACACTAATATACACCTCTCAAAAACATTAAAGCACGCTTTTTAATCAGAGTTTCAGCTGCTTTGGTGTTCATAAAATTAACAACAGGTGCAACAATGAGACAACCCCCAAAGTAGGAGTGGTTTCACAGGTGGATGTGTACGCAGTAGATGTAGGCTTCTTATATACGCGGTGATGACAGATGATCACAATGAAAGAGCTGTAGCGGTGACTCCGAGTGTAACTCGGAGCCCAGAAGAGCCTCTGCTGTTCCATCAGCGAAGCTCAAAATCTCCTGTCCAAACAGTCTTGTGGTCAGAGATGGTAAGTGTAACAGTGTCAGCATTGTAAGACGATCATCTCACAATGTGGCAATGTGACAGTGTGGAACCTGTACTAGTGAGTAAGGTGGCTCCAACAAAGACACAAATGATAAGAAGGAATTATTTAAGATTTTACTTTGATTGCATGAAGTTGAAGAACTGTTGTTGTCTTTGTTTCCAGTGTGCTACCACAGTGTTCTGGGAGGTTTCTGGCAGTTCTTCAGAGGCCTTTTGGATAATGGTTGGAAATTTGGTGGGCAGCGCAGCGGCGCGCGGGTTAGCGCCGTAGCTCCTCAGCAACAGGAGTGTGGACTTTGCATGTTCTCTCTGAGCCTGCATGGGTTCTCTCAGGACATGTGTGCTAGGTTAGCTTTTTTTTTATTTTTTAAATTGGCTGCAGGTGTGAACGAGCATGAAAAGTTTTCTGTGTCTTTGTGTTAGTGCTGTGACAGACTGGTGACCTGTCCACCTCGCACCCTGCCTTTCTACCTGTGGCACCTGGAGAGATGTGGCCCCGCCCTGGCGTGCTGAGTTGGATGAGTCGTTGAGCAAATGCATTGATTGCCACATATTTTCTCTATTACCAGGCTAGGGTTGTCTCGTTTTTTTCACCAGTGAGCATTGCTGACTGCCTGAGTCCTCATTATTTTTAGCTTTATTTTAATGTTCACTGTTGATTTGATGTATTTTTTCAATATAATTTTAATTTATTGATATGAAATCCTGAAGGAGAAATGCCTGTTTGGTGGCAACTCTTTATCCACTCAGTCCCATTACCCTAATACAAATTAGATTTATGAAATTCAAAGAGTGGGGTTAAATTCATTAATCAGGAAAGGTCCCAACCCCAATGCTTTATTAGATTTGTCCAAACCAGGATCCTGATGGCTGCACGTGGTTAAAACTGCACTGAATCCCCCTCTTTTTTTCTAAGCTTCCCTGTTTCTAATCTCCCGACAGCCCTTATTACCAGGACTCAAAGAGCAAAATGTAATATTTTGTTCACGGATGTGAAAGGTTAATTGTACAGTGTGTGCGCTGTCCGCGTGTGCGCATTACTATTCATGCGGTGTAGCTGAGCGCAGCACCACTGGACCTGTTTTACATTCAGTGAGAAGCAGTCCTCTAACTGCTGCTTTATTCAAAGACAGCTTCTCTCCGAACTGTGCCTTCATCCATCGCTGATGTGTTAGACTCGTAGTTGCCGTGCCGTGGCACATTCACACATTCAGACCATCTTGTTTTGTTGCTGACAGCAAGAGAAATACCAAATGCCAAATGTTGTGCCGTCACTTTGCTCCGATCATTTAGACGAACGCTAAATGTGTGACGTGTGTGGTTGTGTCAATGTGGTGTACTTTTTCCACCACAGAAACAGCTGTTTATGTGTTTAGTGAGTGGGGTTTGATTATCGGTCTCAAAACTTTGTATTTAAGTAATATAATACAGCTCTTAGAAAAATGAAGCGTTCTCTCAGGCCAGCCTCGGTGCTGAAGTAATGACCACTTTTATTCGTCAACACAGCCTGAACTCTTTTAATTTCTTTAAGTAAGTCTCCAGCAATCGTTCTCCAGGCTTCTTGAAAGACATTCAGAGCTCTCCTTTAGATTTGTGAGCTGCGTTTTGTTCCAGGACGAACCCGCCGTTTACAGATGACTGCAGCCGGTCACTCCATGAGATCGGCTGTCACCGCTTTTCAGTTCTTCAACCTTTTCTCCCTCAGTCTGTTCTTTAAGAACGGCTTCTTGAGAGCCACGCTTTCACCGAGACCATCTCTGATGAAGCATGAAGGTAAAGGGCCATGTGCATCTCTCCGGTCTCGTGTCAGGTCTTTGCTGGATATTTAAGGACATGACTTTTCAGACAGTGTTCATCAGCTGTAGCTGGTTTTATAGACCTGCCACTTCTTCTAGTGCCCTCCACTTGTCCATTTCCTCAAATGGTACACTGCACATGATGCAGACATATGTTTTTGAATTTTTCATAGATAAACTGAAGAAATTGGAACAAATTGTGTTTTTGTGACAGGCTGTTATTATAAAAATTTTACAATTTTAAATTGGGTCTTTCCTAAGTTGCCTGTTGCATGTAGACACTGGTTCACCTCTTGAGTTTGGTGCCTTTGTTGTGCTTGAATGACTCATAGGTCAGTGTTGAGAGGTGTAACAGATTAAAAACAATCCCTCTGAAGATGTTCAGATGCAAAGACTGGACTGAGAGTGAAAAAGCAGCCAATGTCCAAAGAAAAACGTCGAAAGACCTCCAGCCTAGGAAAGACCACCAGCCTAGGAAAGACCACTCTTAAAGATTACAACAAAGTCTGGATCCAAAATGCCAAGGAATGAGGGGTGGCTCAAAACATTTGCACAGTACTGTATAATTTTATAAACTGTATATTAGTTAATTTAGCACTGACTTTGGTCTATCAGACTAGAAATGTCACAGATTTACTTAAACTGTCTCTAGAACGTCACCACAGACTTCAATTCATTTCAATTCAATTTTATTTATATAGCGCCAAATCACAACAAACAGTCGCCTCAAGGCGCTTTGTATTGTGGGTAAAGACCCTACAATAACACAGAGAAAACCCAACAGTCAAAACGACCCCCTATGAGCAAGCACTTGGCGACGGTGGAAAGGAAAAACTCCCTTTTAACAGGAAGAAACCTCCAGCAGAACCAGGCTCAGGGAGGGGCAGTCATCTGCTGCGACCGGTTGGGGCTGAGTGGAGAGAGACAGGACAAAAGGCATGCTGTGGAAGAGAGCCAGAGATTAATAATCTGCCGCCCTGGTGTCAGTGGTTGAACTCTCAGATGACGTGCTTTTCTAATTCCTCCCTTTTTATTTGATGTGCATAGAAGTGTCAGTGATCTGTGGAGTTGTCTTTATTGGCAGCCTCCATCATCGCTTACATCCCACCTTAACACTCGCCCTGGCACATGAATAAAGATTTCCTATCATGGAGCCCGAGCACAGGCACCACACTCTTAAAATGTGACAAATGCAAATGGGACGAGAGAAATCAAATGTGACTAACGTGTATGGAAACAGAGAAAATCAATTGTCTCCTCAACAAATGGATGAGCTATTAAAATGATTGTGCGCTACAGGAATATATTATCCTCGGCAGCTGCCGGCAGAGGCAGCAGCAGCTCATATCCCAGGTCTGCTTGGCCCAAGGAAGCACACGCAGCTCCCACAGAGGCAATTATAACCACGATATGCATGGGCGAAACATGTGATTTATCTGCCTGCGCTCGTGCTAATAACTCTTACACATTATAGCAAACATAAAACGTGCAGTAAAAACACAAAGCAAAATAAGACCATTAATGCCTTCTTTGCCAAAGTTAATTTGTCTGGCTCTGTTTTGAAAAGAGATGGTCCATAGATGCTTAAAAAGTGGCTTTGAAGAAACATTGGCATTTTCCATCTTTAATAATAGAAAAGCTTTTGAGTTGCACAGAAATTTAAGCTTGGGAGTTTGGGACCAGACTTTGAACTGTTGTTTCAAATCAGGATGAAGAGACATTTCTTTTCCTCACCCCATTTGTCAGTGATATTGTGAATAAAGAATTAATTAAAGCTCAGATATCTTTAGAAGAGGCGAGATATGAAGCGTTTTTCTTTTTTTGTTTTTTGTTTTTTTTAAAAAAGCCTTTCATGAAACAATTGCAGCTCGCTGATATTCGAATAAACAGTTTTTCATCAATCTCTGTGGGGTAGAGCGGCTTCAGAGGAAAGGATTCGGTCCCCCTCATCAGATAAAGATATTTGCCAGCCCTCAAATGCAGCCCATATTAACATTTCAAAACAATCAGAGTATCTCTGCAGGCATAGGAAAGGTTACACAGCATGGAAATAACACAGATTTTCTTGTTTTTTGAAGTTTCTGAACAGCCTTTTAGAATTATTTGCCGCAAAATAAATACAGATAATGCACCTGATATCCGCGCTCAATCCTATTAGTTGGGAGAAAATGTCAAGAAGGAGAGCCACCAGCCTTAAACAGGACACATCTCCACATGATGTTGATGGGCTAGTAACCTTCTGAAACGACAGCTTTAGTGGAGTCTCAAACATGGCTCCATTAAAGTTTATTATATCACAAAATGGTAATGTGGCCCGCTGCACCAAGTGACCAGTGTCCTTCCGAATGACATGTTATACATTCACCTGTTTGTCAGGTGTCGGCGTTCAGCATCGGGGGGAAAACAGGAAGCAGGGAAAGAAAAAAACAGATAAGAATGGAAAACAAATACTCCGTAACAGAACCCTCACAATTATTTTCTCAAAAAATAAGCTACAGTGTTGCGACTAATTTTGTTTGATAAACTCTGTGGAGTAGGAAGGTATGCTCAAGTTTTACATTAATGAAAATGCTAAAATTGTCCATGGAGCTCTGAGGCTGCTGTGAAGCATGATGAGGGGTTTCAGTCTGAGGTCGCTGATTTCGTGCTGCAGTACATGTTAACTCGGCTTCAGTCCTGACCCACTCCTAATAAGATATCAACAGGTACAAACTCAAGATCTCTTGTAACTCAGCGTGCGGTCGGTGAGAAGGGCTTCTCGAGTCTTTATCGTTCCACATTGAGTGTCAGTAAGAAATATAGGTTCTTAGAAGGAACTTCATTCCTTCATCGTTTTTTTTAGCAGTTTTTTGTTCTATACAGCTTCATATACGATCCAGAAGAGGGCATCTAATCTAGATAAGATTAGATAAAAGTTTATTAATCCCTTTAGGAAGGTTCTGTCAGGGAAATTAAAGTTCCAGTAGCACCTTTTACAGATAATACAGATCTATGTGCCTGTGGAACTTATATCTAATTGCAAGCAGGATAGGTTTATGTTTCAAATATCCATTTAACTTCCTCACAGACCATTTAACACTATCAGGGCTGAACGAGACTAAAATCATCTTACTCACATCTAAAAAACCATTCATATATTCACTTACATTCCTCTAACATCATACTTGAATCTTCCTCTGTAAAATGAGCTGCCAGAAAACAAATCCATGTTTGGTCATACGGTGTGAGTGCTGCCCCCTTTCATGTGGTTTGGAAACCCTGGGTTAGGGTAAGTGAACAGAATAAGGGGAAGTATAAATATATTTTCACCCATCCAAACGCAGGTGAAATCAACAGTAGCTTCTTATGTTCTGAGTACGCATTAACATGAATGGTTTGTGAGTCATAGTTATGACGTCCCTCCCTCCACCCCAATGCACCACCAATACACAGGACCACCATATCACTCGGGTTTCAGAGTTCTTCCTCAGGTCTGAGAGTAACGCCGTTTCAGTCCTCAGCATGTCCTGACAATAAAGAGACCCTGACTTGACTGAGGTTATTATTTGGATCGTGCATGTAGAACATTTAGGACCTTTTGTTTGTTACGCTCACATTAACGAGCTGCACACATTAGTAAGCCAGAGTTTTTAGTCTTTCCATACTGCTGCTATAGGTAACCGTAAAAAGAAGAAACGGGCTGAATGACAGCTCTCATTTCTGCTGTTTCACTTCGGGTAGCTCTGCAATCATGACTCAGCTGTTCTGCCGTCAGACCTGCAGTTTGTTGCTGTGTCGTCTGTTGCAGAGACATTAGGTTTGGCTAGGTAGGAGATAGGAGGTTCAGTAACAACACCGGCATCAGGGTTACATGTTATTCAGAAATACAGACGTCTTTAAACACACAGCTGTGCAGACTGACACATACAAGCAAACACAGACGCACTCGAGTCACTCGAGACGCAGCGTATCGTTAGAGTCGGGCATGTGTCCCAAACCACGGGGAGCCCTTCCAACAACTTGGCTTATAGATGAATGTTTTACACACACACACACAAGGAAACAAACTCACACAGCAACGCACACAATGCCTCCTGCTGCTGCTCCTGGCGAGCTATGAGACGTGGCCTGCTGACTAGAGAATGGCACAATTGTGTGTTTGGGCCATCTGCTGCTGAGACTGATATAGATATCACACACACTGAACACACAAGCACGTTCTGCAGGCGCACACCAATGTTGCCCACCCACTTGCAAACAGACAAAAAGGATATTAACCGTGACCCGTCTATATCACAGCTATCATATGTTATTCTTATGTTATTTATTGTGGCTCAGACCTGATGGAAGGTGTCACAGCTCCTGCAAGAGCAAAAAGAGGGAAAATAGACTGAAAATCTTATTTTCAAGCCCAAGTTTTGCTCAGTGCTGAGTAATCCTCCTTCGGCATACGGCTGAAATACCTGCCAGTCCAATCTGGAAATGTCTTTATTGCTGAACTTTCGAGTTCAAACCTCTCAGAGTCAGAACAATAAAGAGAGTAAACATCAGGAACCGAGCAAACCTGCAGCAAAGACTCAAATAAGGCCAAAGGATCAAATTTTATTGACATCTCTTTCCTGCAATTAGGAAAACGAAAATAACAGACTGACAGCTCCTCTGTGAGAAAAGCTTCACACAAACGCAGCCATACAGCAGAGTTATAAAGAAACAAATCTGTTTAATTTTTTTACCGTTAAAAATAATGGAGCCGTTGGTGGAACATTACATCCCCAAGTTTTGAACTGCTGGATTTTTCAGTTTTTAAATCAATCATATGAACGTTTATTGTAAAGAGAACTTTTGAACAACACCATTATGTGGCTTTTGTTTAAAAAAAAAAAAAAAGCCTTCATATGAATGTCGTGGTCATGGATGTCTTTACGGCTGTAAAATATAATGCACTGGAGGACGGCAGCGTCATGCTCAGAAGCACAGCACAGATTCACAGCTCTTGTTCTCCTGCACGAACACGTCCAGCCAGTTCCTTTTGACTGGTAGGGGTTTATCATTTTCATCATTTTTTGATAAATAAACAAATTTGATGTTCCATGTTGTGAGATGGCCTTGAGAGCGCCCTGAAAGCTGCTGACAGTTTGATAGATTAATATCTAGTTTGGAGTGGCATCCAGTTGAGTCCTCGCTCATTTTTAACAAAGTACTTTTTTTTTTTTTGCTGGTCTGCAGCCTTCGAATAATTCTGTCTGAGGATTCATCTTTTTAACCTACATAAAAATGAAAAACCTTTTAAATTCCCTTTTCAATTTCATTGCTTTATGAAGATGATAGCACAGACAGCCAGATATGGTGATTTTGAGCTAGTTATGAGCAAAGATGATGTTAGTGTGGCCAAAATCATAGTGAACGACTCCGTGAATGTCCAAACCAGGCTCCTGTTCTCTCCACAACTACAAAGGTTTAAGGTCCATGGTAAAGTTCCAGGTGCACACAACAGATCTAAAAATAACAACTGCTCCTCTGGAAGTGATCCAGAGGTGTACAAGAAGACGACCTGGAATTTTAAATCAGCTGTTGTTAATCTTTACAGGCAGAGTTAACTGAACCTCGTAACACCTCCTGTATGCTTGGAAAGTTGTGCATTCAAATGTATCAAAATGTAAAATTAGCCACTTTCCAGAAAAAAACCTGTGCATCAGGAAATTTGAAATACTTGGCAATAAAACATTTCTGTTAATCTCCAGAGTAACAAGTCGTTGTCCATGATTTCCAGGTCTTTTTCCAGCTTGCCAGATGACAGCGAGGAACCAAGAGCCAGGTACCTCTACAGGCAGTGGGTGGGACTTGGTCTAACTGATGTCCACCTATCCAATCACACTGTTCTGCTCAGTCTGCCGGGTTCCACACCCAACACCATCACCGACAGATCCAGCCACCAATGTTTCCTGCCAAACGGGACCCCCTGTGACCAGCGTGGACCGAATGACATGCCGAAGCAGCAGTTCTCCTATGCTGCGTACTCTTCCCCAGGAAGTGTGCAGGTGTGGTTGTGTTGTGTTGTGTTGAAACCAAAGCTGTGTAACTCTTCTGGCTGCTGGAGCCCTGTTTCTAGACTTTCTCACCTGTATCACCTATATATTGGCAAGCTGTCTCCAGTCCCCAGCTAAGGTCACAAATAAAGGTCATAGCAAGAATTTTCGGGTCCTAATGCTAAGAACTTGATCAGTCAGAGCTCAGGGTCAAAACATATTTCAGTGCTTAGTTAGGGTTAGGGTTAGGGTTAGGCATCAATGTTTTCTGCTGGGCACTTGTTTTTTTTATTCTGCACAGTTTGATTCAGCTGTCCTAAAAATAAATTCATCTACAGAATATTGAGCAATATTTCAAATACAGATAAATAAGTTGCACTTAATGAAGGGAGCACAGCGTAGCTAGCTGTGGTCAGGTGGAGCACTGTGTTCAAACCTAAAAGTAAAGGCAGTCCAATCAAGTTCAGGTTCTCAGTGGAAAAAAAATAAAAAGCTCACCATAAAAATTAGAATGACGCCAACATCATAAACTGTTCATCGACAGTCAGCAGCCAGCGACACGTTCTGCTCGACGATGTCTCCATCGAGCCTTTTTATGAGGATGTATTTTGGAATCACAAGTTGTTTACCAATTTTCGCATCTTTGAGAGATGTTGTTGAAAGAAAGAATAAAAGATATTACATCTCCACCGGTAACTGAACACAATGGAGCAGAGACTTTCAAATGGGTCATACTTTTATTTCTTTAATTTTTCTGCACTTTTATAGAGCCAAAAGAGAGAGTTTCTCAAAGGGCGTCCCTTCCAGACAAGCTAGTTAACACACATTACACGTTACGTGCACATTACAAAAATAATAATATTGCATTCTTAGAATGGAACAACACCAACACACTGAATGCAGAGATCTCAAAAAATTGTACATAGCAGTTGCGTCATGCACAATGCAGCGTTAATCTTTTACCATCCTTCAAGAGTGTGAAGGTTAATGGAAGTCATTATGTATGTAGTCCACCCACTCTAGCTAGAAGACACACAGACATGCATACACAAAGCGTACAGTCACACTATTTTTAGAGGGTTTTACTTCTCTGTATCCTGGGAACAGAGAAAGGGGTTGAAGGAGATGCTTGTTATTCCCTTGAGCCCCTGCCCGGCCTGAGGGCAGATGAAAAGTTGGAGTGATTCTTTGAATACCAAGTTTTCCTCCTCTTTTCACCCCCTTCCTCTCTCTTCGTTCTCCTTTCTCCGCTTTGCTCGATCCATCCAGCTGTCCACTCGTTGAAGTCTACCCAAAGGAGGGTCACAGTCATCCATCACTTTATTATTTCCTACCACTGTTCCTGCACGCTGTCTCGAATTAAGCGGTGGTTTGCAGGATCTAAACATGGCTTTCAGACAATTAAATATGGCATTCGTGATGGATGGATTGGGCCCAGAGCAAGTATACTGGACTAATAAGTCCTGCTGATGGTGGCCCTGTTTTGCTACGGCTAAACTAAGAAGTTCAACCACTGTGTTAAATTTGAAAAGCAGAATAAAACAAGAGCAGCTTGCATTACTAATTCTTGATGTGCGCCAGAAGAAGAAGATATGACCATGTTTGTTAGATGTAATGTTGCTATAAGCAAACTATAGTTCAATAAAAGGGCATATTTTACACACTTATCATGTATAATATTATAGAGGCTGCTGGCATATCTGTTTCTGCTTTCATGCAACCAAATCCCCAAATTCATTCCTCTTATCCTCCACTCTTGTATAAAGAGGATTGCAAGTAGATATTAATAACTAGCAAGTAGAGACGAACTTGAGAGACAGTTGTAGTTCTAAAACTTGTGCTGGCCCATAATAAACCATATATACTAATTCTTTCAGTTTTGCTTTTCCCGATGTATTCAAGCCTAACTAAGCTAACTAAACTAAACTAACTAACCTACTTTTGATAGTGCACAGCTAATGGAGTCAAGCAGCGGGTTAACTGGACCGTGTGCAGTAGGGGAGAAGCTACACGGTTGTTCAGCTAATAAGCGATAATAGAGAGCGGCAACAGATGCGGGAAACGCCACAAGAGATAGACCCAGTTGCCAGAGGACCCTTAGGATTTGTAAAGAATGAACAGAGGAAGTACAATAGCAGCAGCGTCCCAGGTGTCACGAACGTCCACGAAGAACAGAAAATCCGTCTTGTACAGTGCGCATTCACCGGAGGATGTTATCCATCAAGTGAAGCCACGTACCAGCCTCCCTGTAGAGCCTCAGGAGCGTTTGGTCACAGCTGTAAGAACATAGAAAAACATGCAAGACATGCACATAAAAAAGTTGGCAGAGAAAGTATGGATCAACACAGGAGCAACTCCAGGTTACTGCAGTACATTTCTAATAAAAAAAGCTATCCTAAACAAATTAGTAGATAATTATCACGCTGCTTGAATATAAAGCATTTTCAGTCAGTTTGCTTGTCTGAATATCTTTAACCATCGTGGATGTAGCTGTTGTGTCAACTGAATACGATTATACTTGATTTACCAGTAAATATATACAAGCCTTGTTTGTGTGAGTTCTCTCTGGAGTCAGTAGTTTGGTTTCAAAGAGCTATAATGGTCTCTGAAATTGCCCAATTTGTCTTATTTTACAGTGAATTAATCGGTTCTGTAAGAAAAATGCTTCCTGGGCTCCTTTCCCTAATAACCTATTCAGGAATTAATATAAAAAAAGAAAAAGAACATAAAGGGCAAAACAAATGAAGAAATGAAGAAATAAAAGAAACGGCCCCCAATTGTTATGAAGAAAGATACCGGGGGGGGGGGGTGCACTATTTGTAGATGGGCCGTTCTTATTTATGGTACACAATAACCTCTGTGGGGTCTTACTGTCCACTTGCTTGTATGCTTATAATTTTTTTAAGTCAGGTTCATATTTGACCAAAGTTTGTAAATAATAAGTTTTCTTGACATGAATTATTAATGCGAAATGACAAACTGAATTCACTTCAGATCCACCAGCGTGCAAACGTCAGTGCTGAAGGTAATCTTAGGTAAAGGCACAGGCTTCATTACGTGACTCAACATCACAGTGTAAAAAAGCTCAGTAATGCTTTATAAAAGTGCACATTTAAGCTTTCCAAGGATGGACTGAGGGGAAAAGCTTCTGACTAATTCAGCACAGGTAGAGAGAAAGGACTTGTCCTCAGTGCCTTCCCTTTTCGCTTCTCTTCTCTTTCTTTTTCTCGGTGTCATTTGGATGAATTTTCATCATTGTCAGTCGCACACATGAAGACCCACACATACACACTTTAGTCAGTGGCTAGAGCAACTGGAGGTCTAGAAATGTATTTGCTCCCAGGAGGCTTTGCAGCTGGTTATCCTGCCATCTCAGGCAGCACTGCCTACTGAACTCTGACCCAGGGGCATGCGCATGCAGTTAGAAGGCTGCACACATACATAAATGTGGTTTTACTCCAGTTCTCAAAGAAATGGTACGAAGTGTTTCTACTATGTGTTTCCTGCACCAAATAACTGCTGAAAATGGGAAATGATGGCTGTAAAGATTAAAGCCGTGCTCGGCCTTAATCATCAATCAGCCGTTTTGGGGTACAGTGGTGCGCTCTTTACAGCAGCGCTTCATCATCATTATATACCTTTGAAGTAATTCTTTGGGACAGACCTTCTTCTCCAATCAAAGTGCCACTTCCTGAGCAGAGATCATCGGAGGTTTTGAGAAACTTTCTTTTAAAATCAAAGAAAAAAGAACTGAAACTTTTGGGGAAAGCAAAGACAGAAGAGGGGGCACAGTGAGGGCAGCATAGAAAGTGAATGGATGGGAGGTGGCTCGTGACTGGATGCTGGTATAGAAAAGTGATGACACATGAAGCAGATTACCACAGCTGCACACTAGAATCTGCTGCTTCCATATTAACCTTACCTTACTGCAGGTAGGATGGTGAATGATACGCCCAACCCCGGGTGAGATGCCCTGGGGCAGGAGCTGACATCTCCACTGAGACTGCCTGAAATTTAGAGGTATTTGAGAGTTTAGGAAAAGTACGGATATAATGTATGAAGCGCTGCCCTTTATGAGAAACTACTTTTGGCCTTCTGATGTCAGGACCAGAAGAAAGAATGGAGTCAACCTTTCAGCTACTACCAGACTCGCACTTGATTTACTATACTGCTGTTGGACCACAGGACAATGGTGGGTTACTGGGGAGGGTCATAACTGCTGCTAAAGGACTCCCGCTGTGGCTAATTGTGGGGACGCAGATAGGGGTCTGGTTACTCTTAAAGATTTCTTTACAGAATCAAATGGCCAAAAGACTCTGAACTTTATGGTACGGCTGCTTTAATGGTTTACACCCTGTAACTTCACTGAAGGCCTCTCAGGGTGCTGGTACAAGAGATGTCTGAGGAAACTGTCAGGAGACGCCACGTTGGAAGGACTGCATATATGTCTTAAATGGGCTTACGGTGGGCGTTACACCCCTTTGTAGCTCTACCAGCACCATGCATGTTGAGAAGGTGTTCAGAGTGAGAGACACCACTGCAAAACCCAGACACCAAAGGACACCTTGGGTGTAATTGAGCTATGCCAGCATTTTTAAAAAAAACCAAAAAAACTATATTAATTAATTGATTGTGGCCTCCATTGGCGAGCAATAACCATTCACTTTGTTTGATGATGGAAGGATCATGATGGAAGTATCTATAGAATTATACATTTTACTGTACCTAAAGTTCTGTGACACACCTCCTTACTGTCTGTGCTCATGTTTTTAAATATTTCAGGTTTTGCCATCCGCCTCCATGTGCATAAAAATACCTGCAGCAGTCCAAACAATGCTTTGCACACAAACTTCCAGTCTACCAGGTAGACGGAGCTTCATTTAAGTATTATAAAAGTGTCACAAGTTGCACGTGTGTTTGCTCCAGCAGGTTAGCAATATGTATTCACGTTTCTAATAGTATGCACGTAATATGTATGTACACCTGTCAACTCATTATCACAGAGTAAAAGCACAGGTAGTTTAATGCAAAAGGCTCATGCAAGAATAGTTAGACGGTAACAGAAGGTATGATAAACTAATTAATCTCAAATGTCTTGGTGAGTCATTTAGATTAAGAAGTTGAGATGCTGAGCTGAAGGAAATACAGAGGCAGAAGTATGCCGAAACATCCAGTCTGTGTGATATAATGCCCTTCAGTGTCTCAGACTTGTTCTCTGTACGCCCTCATCAAACATATTAATATCTGTAATTAAACCAGTTAGCACTGTTTATAAACTAATTCTATGTCCCCATATATGTCATTATATGCATTATGGCCTCTGCAAATATGAACTCAACCTTTTAGAGATAATGAACTCCTTAAAGTTTAAAAAAAAAAAAGTTTTTCCTCATAATTATGTAAATGGAGAGAAATTCAGCCAAGCAATGAAATCATCTCTCTTACAGGGGAAGGTGGAAGTATTCAGCACAATATAAGAATATATACTGTAAGAATATGTTTACAGGATCACATGTAGTACAAACAAAATGATCATGCTTCGTTACATCATTTTATACACACACACCCCTAATATGGACACAATATACCAACCTGCTTTTGTACACTCTTCATAAGCAATCAAAACGGTGCCTCTAAAAACATTTATGGATTAACTTTAGCTTAAATGCATTTCCTTTTAATTTTTATTTCCTTGAGTATGTTGGTAATAGATGCCTCTCCACGAGAAAACAATAACAATAATAATTATAATAATTGTGCAGTTAAGTTTATATTTGTATATTTGTCACTTCACACTTGGAATTCTCTGTGTTCTCTATACAAACCCTTCAAAATTTTCCCAAATACATTTTTTTCCAAACTTATGAGCACAGATCCTTGTAGATATCAGGAGAGCTGAAGGATGCTGTCCTTGCTGCAACAACTCTCATTTGTGGGTGCTTTTCTCTTAATTTGGTGGATGTTTTATTAACGTAGCTGACTAAATTTCTAAATTAAGGAAGAGCCGAGATGTTTTTTTAATATCCAATCAGGCTTCTACTATAACTGGATACCTAATGGTGCCTTTACCAAAATTTCATTTCTGTCAGACAAACGATTTTCTGTCCCAACACAGACCCTCTGTCAGCTCGTCCCCTCATGGTGACATAATGCCTGTGTGACAGTGCGGGCGCCTCTTCTGCTTGATGTGATGAGACTTAATTGCAAGTTAAAAGCAGCCTTTAATCAGTAGGCTGCAGAAACAGTCCTCGACTCCTCTCTCTTTTCCCTGCGTGGCTCCTCTAATTCTCTTCATGATGTGTGCATTTAGAAATATATTTTATTTTAATTCCGTCCATCTTTTTTTTTTTTTTTTTGCTTTGAGCTTATTTTTATGTGGATTAGAGTATTCTTATATATTAAGTCCTTGTACAGTGAGCGGCCACATTTGTACCTAATACTGTAGACCATAAACTCTGAACATCAGGACAGGGGCAGAAGACCTCCTGGGGGCTTCTGTGCTGTCTGGCATAGGGACGTTGACAGGGCATCCTTTGGGATGTGTGTGTGTTGCTAAAGGACGCTCAGATTTGGGCTCTGTGGTGAGTAGATACCGGGTCAGTACCTTGGGCTCTTTGTCCTGTTCCTTCAGCCATTTCTGAGGCCGGAGAACATTTGCATTAATGCCAGGACGCAGGACATTGCATCATAACCAGACAGTCAGTGTAATAAACTTTGCCTATCATTGGATTTAATGTTATGGCTTATTGGTGCGTATCAGGTTATATACAGAAAAGGGAAACCAGAAATACTGACTCCCTTTCAGTACAGCCAGATGATTAATATTAGAGTTTGTGACATATTTTAAATTACATGCAGACAACACGTTTGGGTCCACTTCCACCCAAAACACCAAAGAAAGCTTTAAGACTGTGAGAAGACATCATTTATTTTCCTCTGCAGTTCTGCAGCTGTGCAAAGTCAAACAGTCTCTTAAAGATAATTTCTAAGTGTTTTCAAAGCGTTGCTTCACTCGAGGACAGCTCCTTCCCAGACACAAACCTTCCAGAATATTGAGTTAGCAGCCATTTTCTAATTTGAAAACTGTAAATCATGCTGTGTGGGAATGATTGTTGTTGACTTAGGTAAATTTTAGGCTTCTCGTTCATTCCCTGGGCGTGGGTGAATCCTCGCTCAAAGGAAGGTTCAGCACCATCACTCTGCAATTAAGTTTTAATGCATTGCTAAATATTTTGCATACCCAACAAGACTGCATTTGCAGTGCATGAACAGAACTTAAGGATAAATGTACTGTAGTAAAGGATGCTGGACAGAGACGATGTATACTGGTCCATCTGTGATTCTTGGAAAATTCAACCAAAACCTAATTTGAATGACGGGCTAGGCTTGAAAAAAGATGCTCACTGCTTTAACCAGACAGAGCACACTTAATTTCACTATCATACATGAAATGAAAGACTGAAGGTGGAGAGGAAGGAGAGGTGGGTGTAGTTTAAGTAGCACCGTCTCAATCTGCACAGAGATTCCTCTGCGTTACAGTTGCTGTGTCTTGTACCGTTCCATTGCTTGCAGTTTAAATGGAAGACTTTTATGATGCAAATTCAGGCAGGAGTGATAAATCTCTCTCGCTCTCATCTACCGGGCTCCCCTGATGCAAAAAGATGTGTTCTCGCTCACTTTCTCTCGTTCACACAGTCGGGCACTCTCTACCCCTCACTCGCATTCACCCCACTGCAGTATCGTGTTACACTCGCCCCCAGGCCACATGAAAAATGAATCAGGCCCAGGTGATGCATGGAGGAAGTGGTGATTGGGGTGGGGGGTGGGGGGGTAGAGAGCGAGAGACCCCGAAAAAGTAATGCTTTGACTCTCCTCTGCAGCTTCTAGGTCACTTTAATTTGGGAGGTGATAACACTTGCTCAGTCACACAGACACGCGTACACACCAGACTACATATGCGCGCGCGCACACACACACAGATGCAAAGCACACACGCTGCCAAAGTGATTTCAGGGTGCTGTAAAGTGCTATTCTAATAATTACACAGCTATATAATAATGACATCGTGCACACTGATAATTCATTAAGGCTTTAACGGTTTTTTTTGTCGCTGTTGTTGCTCAAAAAACTTAAAACGCCAAATTCCTCAATATTGTCTTATTATGAGCGGCCAGATATTTTTAAATTCAATCCATTGTTTATGACTCAACATCTTTGCACTCACTTTTAGTCAGAAAATGTAGAGATTTGATATCCAGAGTGAACTCATGCAGAGATTATGAATTATCCAGCGAGATTCCAGTTGACTGGGCATATAAATACATAAATGTCATCTAAAATCTGTGGGGTGTTACCCTCAAACATCTCGTAATGAACAGCTGCAGTTTTTCATATAGTAACACAGATTCCTGAGGCTTCGCTTGTTTTTGCTCACCAGGGTGAGGTGGTGGACGTCCAGTATGGCAGTGTGAACGACCTGAGAAGAGTCAAAGACAGCCTGAACCTCACCAGCCAGATTGCCGTTGTCAAGCTTGGCCAAGTACCTTTGTTATACAAGGTAAGTGCTACCTGCTCTTCTGTACCACTAAGTGTATCGCACACGTGACTTCATGCTAAGTGCTGAGATCTATTTGATACCATAATCCTGCAGCAGGAGAAATATTCACCCAGACTGAGGAATGAAATCTTTTGATCTTTAAAAAAGTTCAAGGTATGATTCAAAACTGATTTTCTGATAATGCAGGGCTTTAATATATGAGCTAAGGTTTTTTAAAAAAAACTTGCACAGAAACGTAGCACACTGCTTTCTGAGGAATATACGTGCAGCTTGTTGTACATGGATTTCATGCTCAACAGGACCTGATGTAACATAACTAATTCTTCTGTGTGCCACAACATTACCATACCTGCCTTTTCTTTTATCTGCACCTCCTCAGCACAATGGCATCTCAGTCCATTAGCTTCATGAGCAGTAACATTACCAATACACTGATTGATTAGGGTTGTTTGGATGTGTGCCACATTCTGCTCAAAGCGGTTTTCCCATCAATAAGAAGATGACAGGGAAAATATATGTTCCAATCCAGTTAATTAAAACATAAACACATACTTACATGTTCATTAATCTTCTCATTAACTTAGTTTCACTTTCCATTAAATCAAAGCAGATTTTGTTGGAAAAAAGCAATGAAGTCTTAAGCTAATGTAAATTAATTGTGTCCATAGATTGTATTCATGACTAAAGTTGGCACTACACTGTGTAATGATTATACAGAATATTTTACAATAAATTATAATAGGATAACATGAACCTGTCATACAGGTCACTGTATCATATTTTTATGCAAAGGCCCAGAGGGTATGCATGTGCATGCATTATGCATTAACCAAACCTAATCTGACAGAGACCATTAGTTTGGGTTAAACTATCAACAGAAATACATTTTAATAAAAATGTTGCGGCGGGGTCATGGGCAGTCAAGGCTCATTGATGCGTGGAGCGAAGGCTGGCCTGTGTGCTCCGATCCAACAAAAAGGTCCAAAAGGTTAGTGCTGGTTCTGATAAAAGGTGTTGCAGACCATCTACAGCTTTCATGAAAACAGTATTCCCTGATGGCTGTGGCCTCTCCCAGCAGGATAATCAGAAGTGCCTGACTCCGTGGTATAATTCACAAACGCGCAGCTTAAAGCAGATAACCCGTAAGCTGGAGAGGGAATGGTGTCTCACTAAAGTAGAAGATGCTCATTTAGCCTGGAAAAAGAGTTTGTTGCTCTATAAAAGAGCCCTCCGTAAAGCTAGGACATCTTACTATTAATCATTAATTGAAGAAAATAAGAACAACCCCAGGTTTGTTTTCAGCACTGTAGCCAGGCTGACCAAGAGTCAGAGCTCTGTAGAGCCCAGTATTCCTTTCACTTTAACTAGTAATGACTTCATGGATTTCTTTACAAATAAAATTTTAACCATGCAGAGATTGCAGTGTGTGTGTGTGTGTGTGTGTGTGTGTGTGTGTGTGTGTGTGTGTGTGTGTAAAAAGATGGGAAAAAATAATGCTGTACTAATATGGACTTTGTGTTAGGAAGGAAAGAATGCCACATTATTTGATGGAAAGGAAAATTAGCAGCTTACAGAGACTGAATTAAAAGACACCCCAAAAATCAATGATGCTCAGTAGTCTGTATGGTGCCCACTTGCTTGTATGCATGACTGACAACGTCCTCCAATTAAAACGAAGGATGGTTTCCTGGAAGATCTCCTCCCAGATCTGGACCAGGGCATCACTGAACTCCTGGACAGTCTGAGGTGCAACCTGGTGGTGCCGGATGGGCTGAAACATGATGTTGCTGAGGTCCTCTGTTTGATTTAGGTCAGGTCAGTTGTTTTAGTTCCTTCAGCCTCCATGAACTGCTGCCATATAACTTGATACCTGTCAGGGTGGCATTGCCTAGCCTGTAGAGTGTCCCCCTCCATGAATATGACTCCAGAGACCATCACTGACTGACCACCAAACCAATTCAAGTCAGTTTAGTTCAATTTTATTCATATAGCACCAAATCACAACAAACACTCACCTGAAGGCGCTTTATAATGTGAGGTAAAGAGCCTACAATAAAGATCAGTCATGATGAACGATGTTGCAGACAGCATCACGTTCTCCACGGCTTCTCCAGACCCTGTCACGTCTGTCACATGTGCTCAGGGTGAACCTGCTCTCAGCTGTGAAAAGCACAGGGCTCCAGTGGTGGACCTACCAGTTCTGGTACTCTGTGGCAAATGCCAGTCAGGCTCCACAGTGCCGGGCAGTGAGCACATTGCCCACTAGAGGGAGTCTCGAGCCCCCAGGCCGCCCTCATGAAGTCTGTTTCTGATTGTTTGGTCAGAGACATTCACACCAGTGGCTGCTGGAGGTCATTTTGTAGCTCTGCAGTGCTCATCCTGTTCCTCCTGCACAAAGGAGCAGATCCCGGTCCTGCTGATGGGTTAAGGACCTTCTACGGCCCTGTCCAGCTCTCCTAGAGTAGCCGCCTGTCTCCTGGAATCTCCTCCATGCTCTGAGACTGTGCTGGGAGACACAGCAGACCTTGTGGTGATGACATTGATGTGCTGTCTTTGAGGATGCGGTATTTATGCTCTGGGATAGCATTGCTTTACTGTAGCACATTAAGGACTTTTCATCAGAAATAAATTGCTCAGTTGAATGCCAGTGAAAGAATTTTATATTTCCCCTTAAATATATTATATATATATATTTTATATATATATATATATATATATATATATATATATATATATATATATATATATATATATATATATATAAAATGGTGCTGAATTTGCTGGACAATTCTGACATACTTGTTTAGTTAATTCCTTTGTTTCATCCATCAGACATTACACAACTTTTCTATGTGCAGTTATTGATAAATGACAGGCTAATGAGGCATAACAGGAGTAAATGGAGGTTACCAAGAAAAGGAGAGTAAATGTTTAAAGAGGGGTCACCGTGCCTCCAGCTTGCATTTGCTTGGTTAGACTTCTAAAACTCCATTAACTGACAGCTGTCACATGGCACCCCTCCAAGCAACAGGCTACTGACCGCATTTTCTCCTCTTCCACCCACAGTTGGCAACAAATTTGATCGCGTGCGCCTCATAATGTCCATACGTACCTGTGGGTGAGAGAAATGGTCGGCCTTTACATCGAAGCAGGGAAGGATCATTGATGAGACTTTTACTCTCGCTAATGAGTGTGTGACGGTGACTGCAGGCCCTAATGTTACACATGCAGCTCAAGTCAGATTTGACACACACACACAGAACGTGCTCGTCAGTGTAGTTTAACTCATTTGGCTCCATTAATAGCAGCTAATCTTGGAGAGGCATTACAGAATTGCAATGTGGTCTTATTTCAGTATATCTTCGTACTCTTGCACCGTGTGTGTGTGTGTGTGTGTGTGTGTGCGTGTGTGTGTGCGTGTGTGTGTGTGTGAACTGCATGCCTTTCATGTGAATAAAAAATGTGTATTAAGTGTTTTTATTCTAAGAGGGTGATTTTTGAGTTTGTGTGCGTCTGTGTGTCCGTGTCCATGTCTGTGTATGTGTTGCGTCCCTGTTTTCCAGTGAAGGACAGAGTTGAGATGAGAGTGGAATGACCGTGGTTGGTGTCACATATTCAATAAAATAGTCATCTACACTCATAAAAAACAAGGACACTACATCTCCCGTGGACAATGATGAAAAACTGGCTACACAGTGGCAGCTGCAGCACACTTCATCTCACCCAGAAACACTTTTCCATTATTATCAGTGATGGTGAATGCATAAACACCAGTGTAACCTTTGATCAGCATGAAAATCAGCAACCCCCTCTGGCCATGTGCATTTTGGTCATATAAACAAAACATAGGGTGCTAGAAAAAACAAGAAGTCATATCAGAAATAATTTTTTTTTACTGTTTTATATGATCTGACTTTGATACTGTTACTAAGAAATCTAAACATTGTTGAAGACAAAGTACCTCCAACCTCCTCTGACTGCACCTTTTATCCACAGAGGCCTCACCCACAGTCCACAGCACCCACTGCTCATGTCAGAGGACACAACACTTAAAAAAAAAGTTCACTTCAGAAACTGTGAATAAAATAACTACATGGGAGAGGAAGCTGTTTTTGCTTGTCTTGTCCTAATAATAATAACTCTATATGTGTATTTCTGCCCTTTGTGTGTTTCAGTCATTGAATCTTTGCGTTTGTGTGTCTCCAGCTCTCCCTGCTGTCTGAGCTGGGTTTTGGAGGTGTTCTTCTCTACATTGACCCTTGTGATGGCCCCCCCAGTCGCCGCAGCTGGCGTCAGGCCTTCAGGGTCACTCTAAACCCTGGAGGAAATCCTGCCGCTGGTGAGTAACCAATTTCTGTGTTTCATATCCATTTTTTTCAGAAAGTTAACACAATTTAATTCAGTTCAGTTTGATTTATATCAAACCGCTTCACAGCAGCAATCGAGGCACTTTATTACGTGAGGTAAAAATCATACAGCAGAACCCCAATTATTACACAATCTATGATCGAGACCTCGGTGACGGTGGGAAGGAAGAATGCCCTTTCCTCTCGTCTGTGGTTCCCCCAGTTCCTCGTTGTGTTGTCGTCTACGGCCCCCTGCCCGCTGTGCGCTCTCCCGTCTGTCCGTATCCTGATTTCGAGCAGTTTTCCCAGTTTGTTCTGCTGGCTCCATCCCGCTCTGTAAATCCTGTTCGTTCAGCAATAAAGCTGAAGTTAAGTTTCATCCTGTTCCCGAGTCCTGCGTTTTGGTTCCATCTCCTGCCTGCCACCCAGCTGACCTGGACAGTTAGAGTGGGATGTCACAGGCCCGTGATCTGTGTGACCAGCTGATCTGTGCTTCTTCTTGTTTCACCTGGGCTTTCATGACCACCACTGCTATTTTACAAATTTTTTGCTGTAGTGTAAAAGTTGTTCATGTGATAATAAAATTAAAAGCATTACAAGCTTAAAAACAAACTGTGAAGCACTCCCCGTGTCCGTCCATAGTATTCTCATGTAGTCTGTCAGTGAAGACAGACTGAGATGAAAAGCTTATCAACATCTGCCTGCATGAACCTCTGATGGGAGACTGTAAAAGCGAGTGAGATCTTTCCATGTGGTAACATCACGTCCCCATTGGCTGAGTATCTCTTAATCCACATGTGACAGACCCAAGGCCCGCGGGCCACATCCGGCCCGCGATATAATTTTATACGGCCCGCGATAAAGTCCTGAAGTCAGAACGCCACGATCACGGTAACACACACAGTGAACCTTTTAAAAGGCAAAGGTTCAAATCACCGGCAGTGTCGGAGGAAATAGCTTCTGAATCTGGTGACGTGCCTTATCACAAGGGTGCGATGAGCTACCTGAGGAAATCTGTCAGCAGGGCTGTGTGAGTCGGCCTTTCTCTGCCACATAAAGAAGCGTCTTAATGCATTAAACCTGCAGCTTCAGCAACATTACGTGTGTGGAGACCGTGGGTCTCTGTGTTTGCAGCTGCGCTTTTTGCTGAGAAACTGGACACACGGCGCAGTTTATGCGGCGTTTTTCCAACCGTGAAGCGCAGAAAGTCACATCACATTACCTGAAAAATCTGCAAAGTTTCATCGGCTTGAAATATTTTCATGTCCCCTGGTGTTGTTTTTGAAGAAAAATATACTTTTACATTTTATGTAATGTAAAAAATTATATTTTGTGTGTTGAGGAAAAAGTTGCCGTTCATATTACTGATTAAAATGATTGTTTTTAATCCTGTTCGGCCCACGATTCAGACTGTCTTCAATTTTGGCCCGTCCTATGATTGATTAGTCTGTGAGGAAAGTCCGAGTGCGTTCCAGTTAAACCGCTGCCTTTAAACACAGCTCAGTTCAGTGACGGTTCTCTCAAGAACCTGCTCAGTGCTTCAAACCTACCTTGGTCTCTGGCAGAGGATTTAATATCTCTGTGACTCTATTCTACTGTATTTAAATCACCCTCCCTAGATGAACGACCTTTCTGACACTGTCTTGTCCCCACTTCCTGTTTTTCTGGCCTGTCTGGTCAACAGGGATGTGTCATTACCGCTGAAGTATCTTTAGTCCTTGTAAGAGTCCCAGTACCACAGTGGCAAGACCCAGTAGAGCCCCACCAGATGTCTGGACTGCTGTGTGAGCATGTGTACGAGTGTATATGTGAACGGGTGTGTTGAGCTGTATATAAGTGGAAGAGAGAGAGACAGATGCTGGCTGTCTAATCTCTCACCAATCGCAGTGCTCACAGGTCCCCTGTGCTAATGCAGCTCAGAAGAACAGAGGATGTGAAAGGACACCTCATTACTCATATCAACCACACTTTATTCAGCTGCCAGACTGCCAAGATTAATATCTGTGTTTTGTTACCGAAAAAAAAAACATTCAGTGAAATTAATAAGTAGAAGAGGTGTCATCTGAGCATATTAGAACCAGGATTTAAGTAGAAATGAAAGCACATTGATTCTGTATTAATGTTTGGCTTGCACTGAAACGCTTTGCTTCACGTGTTGCTGTAGAAATGTGGTGTGGGCTCCAAAATGAATTGCATTTAGATTACAATGCAAGTAAATCTTACCCTATTTTTGATAATATTCATCAGCAATAGTATTTGTTTTATTACCCTCCATATATTTCTGTTGGCACTGGTGGTCTGCCATTTCTCTGCTGTATGCAGAATGCTTACCCAACCCTGAGGGAGCCATCAAAAAATCTAGTACAAATTATGCATGAGATCCAACACATTAACACGCTAACACACAGGAACTGCTGTGCATTTCCTCTTCACCTCCTCTTCCTCATATTAGTGTGAGAGTGGGCCTGGTTACACTTAAAAGGTCCAAAGTATTTACCCTGAAACCTTGAAAGTCCTGTGTTTAATGCAGGTCCCATTTAATGCATATATTTTCATATAAGTGGCTCTGTGCTGTCGCGGTTGCCATATTCACCTTACATACAAAAGATCCGCGGTCCCATTCTGTGAGAAGACACAGAGCCAGTGTCGTGGGGTCACGAGCTGGAAATCTCCCAGTGCCGGTCCCAAGGGTCTCCGACGTAAAAATCTTTGCCACAATCAAAATCTGCTGTGACGAATAAGGGAGCAGCCAAAAGTACCTTATTTTATGTGTGTGGTATACATTTTTCACCAGGAACACGTCTATCATATCTCATTCAGAGACAAGTCTTACATACATGACCAACCATATGCTGTTTTTTTTAATTTTTTATTCAAAGATCACTTGAATTGGTTTCCTGAAATTGTTGTGAAACAAACTCAAACATGATCTTTCATTTTTGCTGGATGCATTTAGCGAGGAACCATATATGGTAACTTGATTTTCAACAAAACATTAAAGATTTGTGGGGAAAAAGCCACAAAAGTAAAACGAATAAATAAAAGTCTTGTTTTATCCTCCAATAACACTCTAGGATTGAAATGCTGAATTTCCATGTAAAGAGTCATCTCCAGTGACATTGTGCAGAGAAAGAGAGTGAATAGAAAACCTTTGTGTAATTTATTCCTGCTGGCTTATATTCTAAAATCGGAAATATGATGAAAAGAACACGTGTGCTGGTGTCATACAAGTTTTATCCGAGATATGATAAAGCAGAGACATGGTTCTCAAAGAATCAGAACAGGTGTTGTTAACCCCACATAACTAACTTTGTAGCCATTTCCAAAATGGCTACAAAGTTATCAGAATTTCTTGAAGGATTATTTTAATCTTTATTAAACATGAAAGGAAAAACTTACATGTGCCAGAGTCATCCCAGCACGAAGTCACCCCAGGGTCAGTGCAGTACTCAGCCAAAAGGCCAGAGCTCCGGCTCACACTGTGCGGGCCTCGATTGTCATGCTAATGTTAGCGTGATAGCATGAGAAAGTTTACAATTAAAGACTGAAAAATTATGTTTCGTATGAAATGGTTGCCGGGAGAAAGCCTTTTATGTCTAAACAGAACATGGCATTGCATTGCAACATTGTACCCCAATGCACAGCCCCGTGTGCGGTGATATCCGAACACAGCATATCAGCACAAACACCTCACACCAGCCGGGAGGCGCAGAGGTAAAGGGGTGATCTTTATGCTTGTTTTGCATCCAGCTTGTATTGAATAATTGAATCAGTTGAGTCAAATTTGAGGTTATCTGTCCAACAGCTTGATTGATATTGGGTCACGCACCAGAACAATGAACCCAGGCGCACCAGAAAATCTAAAGCAGGGTGAAAAATAAAAGTATCGAGGTGTTGCGCTGGTCGAGTAAAGATCGAGAGCTCAACCCGATTGACATTCTGCGGCGGACCCTGAGAACTGTAAATAAATGAGCGTGCAGCCCTGTAAGAACTCAAGCAAGAATATAAAAGAAGAGTCAGAATTCCTCCACAGCCGTACGCGAGACAGCGACTTCGTGTTATTGCTGCTAAAAGTGCTTCAATGAGCTAATGAATAATGGGGTGTGCTTAGTTTTTCACATGGCTGCATAAAGACCTGTGAAAACTTTCTTTTTCAGATTACTGTATAATGACAAGAGAGGCTGATTGCCTACAAGCTGCACTTTCACTCTTCATTCATGTCTGCTGCCGTCTGTCACCGCCTTTGTTTTGGCGGCCGGCAGAACCACTGGAGTCTCTGTAACAAGTTTCCTCAATGCTGGAGAAAAAAAATGATGACGAACGTTTATTGCAATTTTAACTACACGCACACCTGTTTATTATGTTTGTACATATGAAATTATGTTACTGTGGAAAAGCACCGGTATCACTTCACATGTGCTTTTTCTCATGCAGGCAGAGTGAGAAGATATTTCGCCCTCAGTGGAATAAAATATGTGGCTTGCCTGCATCGAACCTGTGCTCCTTGTCACTAATAATCAGCTGCCTTTCTTCAGTTTTAAATGAATCTTCATGAGGTCGAGATGAAAATTGGATCCATTAGTGATGTGAAGTAACCTGCACCATTATTCCACACATAAAAACAAATGTTTTTACACCTGTTTTAAAGTGCTCCACCTTAATTATTTGTTCTCCAGTGTGACCAAACTGCAGGGTTGTCTGAAAAATGCCTCATGAGGCTGCAGCATACCGTATCCTAAGTAAGCATCACTGCGTCTCCTGGTGGAGAACGAGAAGATTTGTAGTCATTGCAGGGTGGGTCTGTCTTTTTTAACATGCCCTTGTGCTAAGCAGTTACAATTTACTGAAATGTAGGCCACTTTTTCCCCGAACAGAAGCATATTGTGCCGTTTTGTGAGACTTTTAAAAGGCTGTTGTGTTGCACCTGCTTAAGTTGAAACGCGTCTTCTTTCCGGGCCCTTGGTGTTTTAAGAGCTTTAAAACACACTTGGTTCTCAGTGGTGTCAAAAGTAGCTCCCTTTTCAAATGGAAAAATAAGACACAAGAAGCTGTCAGTGGTGCTCCCCAGTGGAAATGCTGCCAGTGGAAGTGCTTTTTAGAGTAAATGTAATTCCACTGTTTGGAGGGCTCTGTATAATGTTACCCCAGACTTTCCCCGCCTCTCGGCGTATTGTTTGGACTTTGTTGTCTTCCTCTCTCTCCACCCTCTCCTCCTCCTCTCTGAGCTTGTTAATTTGGCTCTTCCTTGTAGCTTTGTATCACTGCTATGACGTCGCACGCTGCCTGCTGAGACGGCTGCAGCAACTCAAACTGGAGACACTCTAATACATGCGCTCGTCATTCGCCGGTTGTGTATATGGCGTATATGTGAATGCGTGTCACTATGTAGGCATGAGCTGACTGTTTGGACCATTTAGAAAAACTAACCACTTTGCATGCATTTAAAAAAAAATCCCATGTTGCTTGGTTTTTTTACATATTCATGTTCTTTTCATACATGTCACAAAAAA
Organism: Pterophyllum scalare; assembly: GCA_024447675.2. Classification (NCBI taxonomy): domain Eukaryota; kingdom Metazoa; phylum Chordata; class Actinopteri; order Cichliformes; family Cichlidae; genus Pterophyllum; species Pterophyllum scalare. The sequence goes on along the minus strand of JAMQGT020012525.1, from coordinate 9,279 downwards.
ATCAAGTTGTATGCAGATTCCTGCAGATCCCGCACTGATATCATCAGCAGGTGTTTGCTGTCAGCTTTGCTCCTCATTGCTCCAGCGTTCATCTAGTTTGATATGCACCATGCTGCTGTAGCATTCATTTATTCTCTGAAGGGATGCCACAGCTTGGATTTCCTGGCTTGCCATATAACTGTGTTGACACTCGGTATAAAGTTGAACCAGTGCCAGCATAAAAATCTGTTCCTATAGAGACACACTCGAATGACTGACTCAGAAAACACTGACTGCAGTGTTGTGTGCGAGGTGTACAAAAGCTCGATTAGCTTGACTTTAATTTGTAAACCACAGTTTCACTTTTGATTTCTGCTGCATATTTTTAATGGAGAAGGGAACAAAGTAAGCATAGCTGACGGGTAGTATAATTGTTCAATCAGACCCGGTAAGGGCTCATTTTTAACCGGTTAAGCTGATAAAAGCTTACGGTTCATTTTAGAGAAAGATTGACTCGATATTAAAAAAAAGTAACCACATCAGTTTGGTTTGGAACAGTTTTTGGACTCTGAGCACTACCACAGAGACACTCCCCGTCAGGCTGACAGTCGTATCCAGTTAAATTAAAATCCACCTTTCTGTGAAAATAATCTAAAAAAAGAAAATCTGCTGAGTAACTGTAGAAAAGAACAAAATGACTCCAAACTTCAAAGTTAATAGATACATCATAACTGCTAAAGGTTCATTCAGAATATTTTTAATGTCACCAATTTGGTGAGATATAAACTAAATTTAGCTTAAAGGACAACATCAGCAGTACCTCGCTCTATCTGACAGTGCAACATCATTTTAATAAGCTTACATGGTAAAAAAAATGGTTTGATATTTGATCCAATATAATAAATACATTCCCGTTATGTTGCTGTTGCAAATTGTATAGTTTAACAACAGGAGGATTAACGGACCCAAGTTTGCTTCAGCCTTTTAGATTACATCTGCAGCATACCCAGAGACACTATGGTTGGCAACATTACTGATAACGTGAAGCCTGTGTGCTCTCGGTGTTCGTGATCCCCTAATCTTACAATATGTTAAAAAGCATAAATCGGGCAGTTATTTGTCCAGCAGCACCAGCACTGGACTAAACGGAGCGGAGCAATGTAATATATTATTAAGTTCTATGATCTCGACCCGGTTATAAATCGGAACCACATGATGTGGATTTTTATACCCCACTGAGACACTTTCTGTGACTAAAGAACACAGCGCAGCAGCTAACTCGATGTCTTCGCTGGTGTGTGCTGTACCGGTGCACCGAGTGCTTTTCTGAACGATGTCACTGAAGCCCAGTTTCAGTATTTCTCACCTGATGACTGTCGTGCGCTCAAATGAAACTTTAAATCAGGTGCATTCTTCATCAGATCTGACCTGTGACAACAACCTTGTTTGAAGTAATAGTGATGCTGTTGATTTCTTGATGGTGAAATAATAATAATGCTTTATTTACTGGATGTGCGGAGAGGCTTTTGGCTTTGGTGCTGGTACAAATACAGATTTTTGACATTGTTCTCTTCATTTCAACCGTGAGGAAGTCTGCGTGAGCGCCATGTCACGCCCGAGACTCACGAGAGAGCAGACCGCAGGAGGGGAAACAGACACTTTGTTCTTCCTTTGTGAGGAAAAGAGAAAAATAATTATTTCTGGCACCTTTTTCTGCCAGGCGAGTCATGTCTTTTGCCAAGCTGTTGCCTCTGGTAGTGAGGCAATTTCCTCTGTCTTTTTAATGTAGCTGCCATGCGTGTGGTTTTATTTTCACCGATTTATTTCTGCATCCCCTTGCTGTGATAAACAAATGATCACTGCTGGTCATCAGCTTGTGATTGTTCTCCATTATGTGTCTCTTTGATATTTCAGCACTCACTACTGGCTGTGCATATGGCAAAGATTGCATAATTGTGTTAAACTTTAATATGTAGCACCTCTATCTCTGCAGTCCTGTTCTGTAGCCAAATATAGTTGCTGAAACCATTTCACTGGGTTAATTTTTGAACTGTTTGACAGGTGGGTCATTTCACAGCATCCCTTGGGTTATTTAGACATCTCTGCTATATTCAAATGAGTCCCATGAATGGAAAATGTAGTCATTAGCATATTGATTCAAATATAAGGTTGCTACAAGACATCAACTTTCCCCCTTTCAGTGAGCAATCATTGCAATGATAAATAATAAAGGGAAGATGCAATGGTTGTCGTCTGCATCCATGTTTTCATAGTTTGTTTTTTTTATGTCCCTGACGGGACCTCCTCCTCCCGATTGATAAAGTTTAATCTATCTAATCTTAAACTAAATTAAAAACTAAACGTAGGCATGAAATATTAAAGTAAAACTAACTAAATAAATACCAGACCTCACAATAAAACACCAAAGAAACATTTTATGACACTAAGCAAAAAAAATACAAATTGTTTTCCACTTGTTAAATGTGACAACAAATGTCCTGACTGCAACATCAGCATGAATTCAACTGCCTTCTCAGAGTTGTTTTGTAAAACTTATTAAATTTTGCCCTACAGAAATCAAATTTAAACTAACACTGAAACTAGTGGAAAGCACAAACTAAACTTTTACTCTCTTAAAAATAACCGTTCCTGAACTGAAGTAAAAAAAAAAAAAAAAAATGTTCAAAATAAATTGCAGAAACTCAAAACCAGTGAAAACACAAGCATATCGCAACATGTGGATGGGAGGTGTAAAGCCCCGTCCTCACATAGAATGATTTCTTCATTGCACGTCACCAGCTGATGGTGGACGAGCTCTGGTTGCGTAGGCAACTCTCTGTGTGTAGTAATATGCATGAACCTCAAAGCTGAGGTAAGGCCACGGGAAGAAAAGCATTAGATTACCATCCAAGAAAATCTGAAAACACGTGAGGCTTTGTTTCAATATTCATTGTTCATTTTTTTAAGGTGATTGAAGACGAGTATAAGGAAGTGAAAACAAGAGGAAAGTATTATGTGGCATTGATAGGTATTCCCTGCTCGCTCTAGATAAAGACGTTTGTTCTGGTAGAAGCTGTTTTCTGTCAGCTGTGCTGCTCAGCTTAAGTCAAACATTAGGAACACAGCATATTTGGGAGAATCGTGCAGAAATGGGCCTGTACTCAGCTACTGAATACAAAGGATTTTAACACACTGAAAGACTTCACACAAAGTTTGCCCGCAGTATTCCTTATCACAACCCACGTGCAACCAAAACACAACCCAGTCCAACGCACTCGTTGACGGCACCCTTCGCTTTTCTCCGGCATGTCCAAAGGGTTCCGAAGATGACTTTATCTTCGCTTGTACACTGAAGACTGCAGGCAGTTCTCACTGGGATCAACTCCCTCAAAGAATTCGCCACAGTGAGTGCAGACTGTCTCTTAGCCACAGGCATAGTGGCTAAAAGAGCCAGAAATCTTACTGTCTCAGCTTTATAAATCTCTGAAAAATCGAGTAACATCGGGCTCCATGTCGATATGTGCATCAAGCATGCTGATTGGCTGTTTCTCACTGTATCTGACCAATCAGCTAATCCAACCCAAATTGGCACCAGGGATCAGTGATGCTCAATAATCATTAGTCCCTGTGCATTATGCATGTTATAGTATTCATAGGTACGGGAAAACAGACTGTAGATTACATCGTGCTGTGTTTTTGTGTCTCACTGGGACTGCAGATAGATTTTTGTTTGAATAATGAAATTTATTCCTGAATAATTAAATATCTTTAGATATGCGGTCGGTGGACGGTAATATTCTCATACTTTGATTCCCATAGCCTGAGACTAACTTGGGACGTGCCCACTTTGAGTCCCTAAAAGCAGTTTCACTCACATTTGCTGCAAGCCACTGAATTTTATTGATATTCTATGATTTCTGGTTGCAAAATCACTGCTAGTCTCTTCCTGTGTGGATACCTCTTAAAAGGTCAATGATCAGTGCAAGCTAAACACTAAGAAACAAAGGTTGCATTCTGCATATTAAATCACACCAAGAGGAAGAGAAGTCTATCAGGCAAAGGAATCAGTATTACAGAATTCTGCTTAATTTCTGTTATATTAGGAACATTAAAATGGTACACTTATGCATAAAAGGCTTACTATTAGCACTGAATGTTTCCACTAACTGTGAGGTGCACAATCACACAATATTAACTTTCACTATATTATATAAAATGACACAGTGGTTTCATAACGGCTCATTCTGTTGTTCTATTCATTGTTATACTTTTTGATGTTTGTTCTTATTCTAAGGGATCTGTCATGGTCCTGGGCCGGTGGCCCAGTGCTTTGAGTTCTATGGTTTGTGTTCCCTTTTGTATTTCTGTTTGTTTTCTGGTCCCTGGTGTTTCCCTGTGTCATGTTCTGCGTGTTCCTGGTCCTGTCGCTTCCTGTTTTATTTTGATAGTCTTGTGGTCTCTGTGAGTCCTGTTCAGTTTTGCTTCCTCCTGTCTCGTCTGTGTAATGTGCATCACCTGTGTTCCCTCCTGTGTATTTAAGCCCTTGGTTTTCCTTTGTTCTTTGTTCGGGTCCTCGTCTTTTCATCGGTGTGATGTCAGCTGTGTGTTTTGTTTCTGGAGTTTTCGAGTTTTCGTGTTTAGTTTGGTGTGGCTGGCCTTGCCCAGCCTTCAAATAAAAGTTATTAAGCACCCGTCCATTCTTGTCCTGCGTCCTGCTCTGGGGTCCTCCCTGCCTTGCCTGCACCAGCTGTGACAGGATCTTAGATAATTGTTGAGGCTTTATGAAGTTATGATCCTAAAATGATACACAGATTGTTGAGAGTTGGATCTACTGTAGGGTAATGAAATACAGCACTGAGCTGCTGTTCCTAAAATTGTATTCAGGTGTTAATACCAAGGATTGAACTGTTGGGGATTGCAGTAAGCACCCAATCAAGTCAAGCTTTACAAAAAAATCACTTCAATTTTAAAGACAGTTTAATCAAAACGAATGGAGTTAGCCCACACAGTTCTCTCCCTGGGTATTCTGTATGAAGCAGAACACAATCTGACCTCCCGTCTTGTTTCAAGGTAAAAACAAACTTAGTGGGTTCTCATCAGGAACTCGTGCAGAATGCACGTTCTCCTTTCATTCTGCTCAGCGTTGGACTTCATTGAAGTTAATTGGCTGTTGTTACGTTCCCATAAAGAGTCCAGGGGGAAGTAAGAAAAAGTGTCCGGGTTGACACAAAGGAGACATGAAGGCAAAACTGTTAAAGATTTTTATTAATGGGTTAACAAAAAGAGACGGACAGGCCGCTATCATCTTCAAAAGAAAGAAAAAGCAAACTGCATTAGCATCAGTGCAGGCTGAATTATGCAAGGAGAATAAAGTTCCTCAAAACTTCTCCTTGCAATTTAATAATATCTGCCTGCAGATATGAATGGGTTAGGTCTATGGCAGTCACACATTCAGAATGTTGATAGTGGAGTTCTGTTACAAAGCCATTAGAAAATCTGCAACATCCTTCCTTCCTTCCTCTGCTTATCCAGGGTCGGGTTGAGGGGTCAGCAGCCTAAGCAGAGAAATCCAGGTCTCCCTCTCCCCAGCCACCACTTCCAGCTTTTCTGGGAGAACACCAAGCATGTCTTGGGTCTGCCCCGGAGCCTCCTCCTGGTCAGTCTTATCTAGAAAACCTAGCCTAGCCCAAAAAGGCACCCTAGTCAGATGCCCAAACCAACTCAACTGGGTCCTTTCAATGTGGAGGAGTAGCGGCTCTACTGTACTCTGAGCCCCTCTCGAATGACTGCACTCTTCACCCCGTCTCTAAGGGAGAGGCCAGCCACCCTTTGGAGAAAACTCATTTCCACCACTTGTATCCCCAATTTTGTTCTCTTGGGTCAGGGCCCAAAACTTGTGCCCATAGGTGAGGGTAGGGAGCTTCAACGTCTTCACTTTTATGCTCAGCTCCCTCTTCACCATGATGGACCGGTGCAGCATCCGCATCACTTGGGCCACATCCCCAATCCATCTGTCAGTGTCCAGCTCCCCTCTTCCCTCGCTAGTGAAGAAGATCCTGAGATGCTTAAACTCCTCCATTTGGGGCAGCAACTCATCCCTGACCCAGAGTGGGTGCTCCCTCCTTTTCCAGTTGAAGACCATGGCCTCAGATTTGGAGGTGCTAATTCTCATAACTGTCACTTCACACTCTGCTGCAAAGTGCTCCAGGTTGGTCAGCCCTTTCTGGGCCACGCTGTAGGTGGCTGTAGCTCACGAGGTAGAGCAGGTCACCTACTAATCAGAGGATTGGTGGTTCGATTCCTGGCTGCTCCAGTCTGCATGCCAAAGTATCCTTGGGCAAGATACTGAACCCCAAGTTGCTCTCTGAAGCAACCATCGGAGTGTGAATGTGTGTGAAAGTTAGATAGAAAGCACTTAGCTGTAGAAGGGCGAATGAGGAATGTTGTATAAAGAAGAGCAGAGAAGTGTTATATAAGAACCAGTCCATTTACCATGTGCCTGTTCATCTTAGCTGCTATGATGCTTGACAGCTTCCATGTTGTTCTGAGACAGGTGATTGGCTCATACCTCATTCGGTGGTGGCCTTCTCTTCCTCCTTGTGGCTGTTGCTCATCTTATAGCAGGCATGTCCAAAGTCTGGCCCACGCTTGGAGTTTGTTTGAGTTTCTGTATTTTAAATTTCTGCTGGAAATTCAGAAAGCTTGTGTGCTGTGATGTGTTGAATGGTGAATGTTTGTTTGCTGCATGAAAATGAAAATATTAAATAACAATTATGTGCATCTTTTATTGTTTAAATGTCACCAGAAAATGTTGGACAACCCAAAGTTTTGTAGCCAGGCATCTCAAGGAGCAGCTGTTTGGTTTCATTGATGTAGGGAACATCAGTAGTGCTGCATTCCAAGCTTCTAGTAGAGGGCACGTCATGTAGTCTTGGTAATTGGCCTCGGAGGGTCCCGATTTCCATGATTTTCCCTTTCAGGTCAGCTGCTCTGGCATTCAATGCACCAGTTGTTGCCCTGGCTCCCCCTTTTCTTGGCATCTGTGTCATCAATCTTTGGTTGCTTCTAGGAGAAGTTGGACGTGCCAAAGAATCCACAGGTCCCACAACCTCTTCACTGAGCATTCCAACAGTTCCCTTTCTTCATCCCATGTAGCCTTATGGCACTTCTTAGTATGTCCCTCAACACCTGACGTGGACCGTGTTAATTCAGGGAACAGGATTCGAACCTCTGACCTATTGTTCCAAAGGCGGTAGTGTTGCCACTACGGCGACACCATCCAGTTTGTGTGTGTGTGTGAGAGACCGTATCCCTATCCCCGTACATCCCAGAGCAGCTCAGGCACAAGAGCAAGGTGCTAATACAGAGACACCCGAGCTGTACATGTAAACCGTAATCAGTGTTTTTAATCGTGCCGCGAGTACACACAGTGTACAGCCCCCAGTTCACTGAGCCACTAGGATCCACCTCACATTCTCAGATTCTGTGGTTTAATCCTCTCTTGCTGTCACAACAGCTAAATCTGCCACCTGTGTCATACACGATCCTATTATCTTCCTTTTACAATCTAAACACCACTAGTGGTGCCTGACATGTTGCAAAGATAGACAGGTACGTCCTGTTTGAAATTCCTGTCACATTGTTTTTTCTGAACTTTGCCTCCCAGCCTATTTCACAGCTGATCCATCATGCATGTCAAGTGTGTGTGTTTAACCCTCTAAAGGACATCGTTGGCCTTCATTACACTACTTCCTGTCTCCCAAAATGCTTTGCTTTCCAGCTTTAATGTGATTCTGGTGTGTAAGGGTTTGTGTGTGTGGGTGGATATTTGGAGGATGTTGAATGTGCAGCAGAGCTTCAAATTGGCTCTCCTTGCCTCACGTCAAGAGTTGCAGTTTTCTGAGGTAATAGACATGCAAATGTGTGTATATTCCAGGCGGTGTTGCATCTCAGCACTCGGTCAATAACATTATGGAAATGTGCTGTGGTTTTTTTTTTTTGGGTCTCACTGTTTGAGCTGGATAACAAGGTAGTCCAATGAGCCTGTTAGCACAGTGACAATGACAGAATGAGGTGTTTGTGATACACATCGTGTATCACAGCCAGACAGAGAGATGCAAAGAGAAAGATATACTGTAAACACATAAAGAAATGAGCAAGAGAGGTAGAAAGAACAAGTGATCAAAGTTCCACACTCCTTGTCCCATTTCGCTTAATTTAACAAACAAAACACGTGTAAGCGCACTCTCTGTTCTGTCATTTTAACTGTCCATGTTTCCATTTGTCAAGTTTAATAGCTTATCAAGCCCAACATCATGCAGCAGTGTGACTTCACTCCATGCTTGCATAATTACATTTTCTATATTCCAGTTCATTTCTCACTCGAGCATGCATTTACTTCTCGGCAGCATCAGAGGCTCACTTGAAGGAATGGTGTAAATAGTGTTTACAGAGCTTAGCCTCGGTCCTGTTGATTTTCACATTTAACAGGGTGACAAATTGAGATGTGTTTCTGCGGAGCATGTTTTCTTAATTTCGTTGGCATAATTATTGCCATTCTCAAGACAATTTCTCTGCCTGAAGATTTTTTTTTTTTTTTTTTTTGTGAGCCATTTTGATGTGCAGACATGCATGTGTGTAAGAACAGAGTCCAGTGGGAAATTTGAACATCTGTGTCTCGCTGCCGCCCTAAGCCCAGGAGAGTCCTGAAAATAGATGGTTTGCCTATAAGGAATCTGCTCCAGCAGGTACAATATCAAAAGGAAAACTGAATAACACATGCTTTACCTGGAAATTACTTACTTTTATATGCAGTTGCAGTTTGCACTTATTACCCTCATAATAAATGGGGATTCCATGACCATGTTTTTTTTCTTCATTATGGCAGAATCCTTTATTAAAAGGTTTTCCTATAGCTTACAGATTGCCATGTGACACAATGTTTTCTGAGCTGTCAGCATTGTGATGTTAGAAAAAAAAACATTGAAAATCATTCATTCAATAGTTTCTGATTCACCACCATATTTAAATGATTATATTTATGTACTAAGAGACTGTGCTCTGCAGAGAAGCTATAGGTGCTGGTCATAAAATTAGAATCTGATGAAAAAGTTGATTTATTTCAGTAATTCCATTCAAAAAGTGAAACTTGTATATTATATTCATTCATCACACACAGACTAATATATTTCAAATGTTTGTTTCTTTTAATTTTGATGATTATAACTGACAACTAATGAAAACCCCAAATTCAGTATACTCAGAAAATTAGAATATTACTTCAGACCAATACAAAAAAGG